>OZ010667.1:60930014-60932514 GCA_963932185.1 Troglohyphantes excavatus
TGAGATAAATCTTTGTGATATATAGTTTCGATTCCGATTTGAGCTGGAGATTTCGATCAAAAACTATCCAAGTAGAAATGGTGTTTCTATTTTTGCTTGTAAAGGCACGTATTCTTAACGTTTGAGTTAGTATTAATGTTTAAATAGAGAAGAAATGCAAAGTGAAATTTGGGGTGGAGAGTATATATTTCCAGTTTTAACAAACATGTTTTAGACGCACAATATATATATTAGAGACGTTTGAACTTATATATAGTATCAATGACTTTATATGAAAGTATTTTGAATTAGTCAGTCTTTTCAAAAAATTAAATTTTAAATTAGTATATAGTCATTAATAAAAATATAAAATTTACTTCGTAATACTAAAATGCCTTTGAAATAAGTGAACGAATCGTACAATATATTATTTTAAAATCATAATATATTTCTCATCATTATTAACATAGAAAAAATGTGTGAAAGAGCACAAAATAAAATTTTCAATAAAAGTTTAAAGAGATAAGTTAACAGTTTTATTGTATTTTATTTTTAACATTTCGTTTACAGATGTACATTAGAATCATTATTTTTGAAAAAGAAATTTACATTTCTAATTAGTAAAAGTAAATACGTTTAATTTAATAACAAGTTTTTTTAATACAGTTTACAGAAAAATATTTAAAAATGCGAGTTAAAATGCCTTTGAAATAAGTGAACGAATCGTACAATATATTATTTTAAAATCATTCCAGTTCCGATATTAAATTCACAATTATATATAACCCTTTAACCTTAAAAATTTCAAGTAACCGAATGATAAACAAACATGATATATAGATCCACCAAACTCGAACTATCCTGTCCTTATTATTGGTGTAGATAGGTCACAATGGAAAACAACGCTAATGACTCCTCAAAAGACAATTCCGAATCACAAACGGCGACCTCTGAATCGAGCACCAGCTCCCAGTTTGTCCCAAACACCCCAACTCAGAAACCAAACATAAACTCAGTCAAGAGAAAGACTCCTAAATACCTTCAAAATGCTTCCATCAAACTCTTGACCCACCCCGTGGACAAGAACATCGCATGGAGCTTCTTCTTCTCCATCATCTTCGCCGCCATATCCGTACTGACCGGCTTCCCGACCGTCATCGCCCTCATGTGGATCCTGGCCATCGCCCTGGGACTCAGGATCCTCTTCGCCAGGTGTTGCGTCCACAGGAGGTCCGGCGGAGGTCCACCGGACGTCGAGGGACAGCAGCTGGAACAGGAATCGACCCGGAATGAGGACTTCGTCAGGCCCCCTGAATCCCTGTGGCTCCACGACACCAGTTTCAACCTGCACATATCCCACTGCCTGTTCTATCTGGACCCCGGACTGAACTGCTCAAAGTTGAAAGACGTCATTCGGATGAGGATTCTCAACAAGACCACTGAGTACGGCAAGAGGGCATTTCCGAGATTCCTCCAGAAGGTTGTACCAGTTTGCAGCGGGTACTGCTGGGTGGACGATGGCGACTTTTCGCTAGAGAACCACATCTACAACGAGAAGAGGGACATTAAGTCCAACGACGATCTCCAGGACCATATCAGCTCTCTCATGTGCCAACCACTGCCGATGTCCAGACCTCTGTGGGAGATCAGACTCATCAAGGACTTTGGCAGGAGCAAAGACACCGTCCTGTTGATCAGGGTGCACCAAGCCGTCAGCGATGCCATCACCCTCATAGTGATTCTGGGCAACTACCTCTCGGACAACCAACAGCTTCTGCGTCTGAAGTCGAGGTTCGGTTCGGCCACCTACTTCCTGAACCTGTTCCGGGCCCTGTTTGTGGCCCCTCTGACGTTCTTGGGGTGGCTGGTGTTCAAGAGGAGGGACTACAACTTTTTCAATCGCAGGCACAAGCCCCAGAATAGGGTGGTGGCGTGGTCGAAGAACATTCGGTTCTCGAAAGTCTTGAGGATCAAGCAGGTGATGAGGTGCAGTTTGAATGACGTTTTTGTGTCGGCCACATCGGGAGCCGTCCGAGCTTACTTCACGAAGCACGGGATTCGCAACCCGCCGAATGTGACGGTAAGTGATTATTTTTTGTGATAGTTTCATTGTCATGTTCTGGTATGTTTGTCGTACTATAATTTTCTTTTACTATAAATATGTGATACCCCACATAATTTACAAGTGGCTGAATTAATTTCCTATGCAAAATCTCCAGTATCGTAGTTAAATTAACACTGAATTAGTAACTCCCGTCAAAATGACGAGAACTGGCACTGAAATAACATTGGTGGCGGGAACATGTTACTAATACAGTGCCAAAAGTATATGCTTCGGTTTACTCTAAACACTTATTTCTGAATAATTTGAAATAATTTTATATTTTACGTCTCTGTAGACACCTTATGACTTATGATTGCAGTCCCGGGTCCCTAATCTATATCGAAGGTTAACTGGTATTGGCCCAAGACTGTTGCGTAGTCTGATTTGGCACAAATATTAACATACATAAAGCAATAG
>OZ010667.1:61537514-61732514 GCA_963932185.1 Troglohyphantes excavatus
GGAAACTTTGATTCGAGTAGTGAATAATAAAGAATTTCCTTTCCGTTCATGTATAATATACATGAACGGAAAGGAAATTCTTTATTATTCACTACTCAAATCAAAGTTTCCTTTAATTTTTACGAAATGATAACATGCGAAAAAAATAGAAAACACTTACTTATTTTTTGAAAATTAAAGCATATGGTTTTTGGAAAATAGGGGGGGGGGGGTCACATGATTTCGGCTGCACTAACATTTTCGACCACGGGCGTCCACTGCTGAAATGAAAATGAAATATAAAAACGTTCAAAGGCAACTCACCACAGAACATTTTTTGTAAGTCCAAAATTATTTCCTCTCCTGCGAGCGCATTAGCTGCGAAGAGCAGACATACAAGAGTTGTCGTTACGAAATACATATTGGAATAATTTTTTGGAATCCTCGCAAAAATTGAATAGGAGGAATAAATATAAATTCAACTTATATATGTTGGAGGAAAAGTGAATTTACTTGACTAGCATTCAAACCATGTAAATAATTCTTCAATTCTCGTAAACACAATCTCTCATCATTCGTTGACAATAAAAACATCTGTTTAATTTGTTAAGCACAAAATAGTTCGAAATAATTAGGCTCAGGCTTTGTTATCTAAATGGTTATGAACTGTTTGTTCAATTAGCATGTGGGAAAATTTCAATTTACAAAAGCGGAGTCTTAATTAAATGTCAACGCATCAATAGCATATGTTTTGCTTCAATTATTTTTATGTGATTCGAAAACAAAATTTCCAGATTTTACTTTAATTTTCAATTTCAAACGATCAAAACTTATGCTCCAAATATTTAGTTATTTCACATATACTTCACAGGACAACTTTCCTCTTCAACTGTTCCCATTGTATTTATGTCATATATATTGTTAATTTCCAAAGCTTGGTATTTAGAAGTTTTCCTGCAAGAGTGTAATTTGTTTAATTGACTGAATTAAAGTAATACTAAAACAATACAATATATTATTAATCGACAGTTCGGATTCTATCCAGATAGTGCATTTTTATACAAAAATCTTTTTATGAACAAGGTTTGGTAAATTTAATTAAACAGCCAATAATGGTTGGTTAATTGAATAGCATCCGTGTCGCTAGATTGGTTGGTTGGTTAATTAACCAACCAATCTGATGTCTCTGGAAAAAAAACGCAACAGCTACAGAAGAAAAAAAGCGAGGACATGTTCCATACCTTAATTCTTTAAGTCAGAGGTTCTCTCAATCTGTTATACGCGAACCACTGGTGGTGCATGACGGGACGCGCGCCATCTTGAGGCACCAACGGTCGCATCATTATCAAGCTCCACATAATCTACATATATCTTCTTTAAAACTTAAGAAAATCATATTTAAAACTACAGTAAAACTTTCAAAACTTCCATAGGTCATATCTACATAAAAAAAATCGTAAAATCTCAATTTATTTATTATAACGGCTGTAAAAGACTGAGCACAGAGGACAGAATAAAGGACTAGCGGATCCGGAAATCAGTGCCGCCCCCACAACAGGCATTAGCGGGGACGAAAAACGCCCACCCGTCGAAAGTGTCCCTCATCCACTGGTAAACAAACAATTTCGCGCAAACTTTTTAAGGATGATCACGGAAAATTGCTGAAAACTGCCGAGGTAGGATCTTATGGATTTAGGTCATCATTAAGAGATTTACTAATTTAAACTTCGTTCAATAAATTAACAGAACCAGACACATTAAAATTGTGGTAAAGATTATAATTATAATAATTAAATTTAGACGTTGATTATATAGAGAAACTCTCCTTGTGAAATATAATACATTTAGAACTGGTGACATGTTATGGCTGATACCGAATCACCTTTAGTTATAAATCAAGCACCTACCCGGGAAGACGCTAATAACGTTCAACTATTGAAACAAATAAATATACAACTGACTTAAGAGATTATTCAGTTACCTTAAATAAATTATTATCTGGTAAGAAAATAACAGAAGCAACGAAAAATCAAATTAAAAGCTTATTCGAATACATTAAAAAAGTCATACTTGAAAAAGACTTAGAGTGCAAACACTTAAAAGGAATTATCTTAGAAAATGAAAAAATTTGTTTGGATATTCTGAAAACCATTTCATGCCAAACCCAACAAAGTAAAAAACCTTTATATTCAGAAGTAATTGCAAAACCAGCAGATCAAAACAGTCGAAATTCTAATACCATAATTATAACAGCACTAAACGGAAATTGTAGTAGCGAAGAAATAAAAGAACAGTTAAGAAACGAAATTAAAACAAATGAATTAGGAATTAACATTGAGGCAATTTCGAGATCAAAAACAGATAAGTTGATTGTACAACTAAAAAATAAAGAACAGGCATCAGCTCTGAAAAATAAAATAAACCAAGACCAAAGATTCCATAACCTTAGATCAAATTTTCCTAAATTGAAAGTTGCAAAAGTGATAATTTATAATGTTCCATCAATATTGTTAGAAAACGAAGTGTTACACAGTATAAACAGCAAATTACCTCAAATTGACAGAACCAATCTAAGAATTAAAAGAACAATCCGAAACACTGAAGAATGCAACCACTGTGTTATTGAATGTGCAGCAGAACACCTAAGTAAATTATTGGAATTGGGAAAAATTTGCCTAGGCTTCAAGAATTGTGTTATACGACAGTTTTACACAGTGACTCGTTGCTTCACATGCAAAGAGATAGGGCATTTAAGTTACTATTGTAATAAACCCATAATCTGTGACGAGTGTGCCAAACCACACGAAGAGCAGTGCACAAATAATGTCAAGTCCTGTATAAACTGCACAAAATCAAACGTTGACAGAAAAACTGATAGTCCAACAAACCACGCTTCAAGCAGTCCTCAAAGTCCGACATACAGAGCTTGCATGGATCACCTAAGAAAGGGAGAACTTCTAGAGACATGAATGGCAAAACAACAGGATGCCCTGTCGATCAAAAGAGCACAGAACGAAGAGATAACCCCAGCTGCAATAAACAACTCCAGATGGCAAAAGCCTTCAGCATAATGGATAACCAAGGAAACATTAAAATCACAGAAATCAATCTCCAGAAGTCCAGAGCAGCGCATGGTAAACTTGAAGAAACTGTTAAAGAAAATAAAACAGATATAGTAATCATACAAGAACCATACACACGAAAAAGTAAAATTGTTAGACTTCCTTTAGCATGGAAACTGCACTATGATAGAGAAGGAAACCCACCAAGAACTGCAAGCGCCATCAATAATCCAAACTGGAACCCTACTGAAATTCACATATCTATAGATATCATTGCATAAGAACTTAATTTCATCAATAAAACTTTAATCATTATATCAGTCTATGCGGATGGCTTAAAAGATATTGAAGACACGATTAACATAATAGAAACAATTCAGAATAACAATTCTGGAAAGCCAATTATTATAAGTGGGGATTTCAATTCACACAATACTAAATGGGGTTACCCTAGAAATAATAATAGAGCCTACAAAGTGAAAGACTTTCTTGAGGCAAATGACTTTGTTCTTCAAAACACAGATCTTGATCCACCATCGTTTCAGACTACCATAGGAAAAGGATGGCCCGATCTTAGTTTCACAACTTCAAACATTGCTCCAAATATCACCAAATAGTGTGTGTCAGACGCAATTTCATGTTCCGATCACAATTACATACATTTTGAACTGGAAACCGATACTCAAACTCTAATCAACACTAGATTCAACACAAACAGCAGGAAGCACAGGTTTAAAACAAACATCACTAGCTCGCTAAATAGTGTTGGAAGAGGTAACAGACAAATTGGAAGAGGTAACAGACAAACTGATAGAAATAATACAAAGCACTTGCGAAGAAACCTTTGATAAACGAATCAAAAAGAAGACTACACATACAAACTGGTGGACATCAGAACTAAGACAACAAAAACATAAA
Organism: Troglohyphantes excavatus; assembly: GCA_963932185.1. Taxonomy (NCBI): domain Eukaryota; kingdom Metazoa; phylum Arthropoda; class Arachnida; order Araneae; family Linyphiidae; genus Troglohyphantes; species Troglohyphantes excavatus. Next base: position 61,541,474 of record OZ010667.1, read on the forward strand.
GTAAGAGCTATCAGAAGAAAAATGAAGAGCGAAAGAAATGTAAATGCAAGAGCAACTCTAGCTGTTGCATTTAAAAGAGAGCACGCAACATTTAAAAAACAACTTTTAGAGGCAAAATATAAAAGTTGGAGTGACTTCTGCTCTAAAAATAGAAAGCAATTCGGAATTCTTCACAAAATTGTCAATAACAGGACTTACGTTCCAACTACTCTGACTCCATTAAACACTGGCACACAAAATCAAAATATGCAAACTATTATAAAAGAAATCACAAGCTCACTGTTCCCAAAGGATAACGAACATGAAGACACTCAAGCACAGCACGCCATCAGAAACGCAGAGGACATCATATTTACCCATGATGACAAGCCCTTTACTAAGAAAGAAATAGATAACATAATTAGAAACTTACCAAGAAGTAAAGCTCCTGGACCCGATTCGATCGACAACCAAACTATCAAGTACATAAATGATGCTCTCCCAAACCTATTTCAAACCTTATTCAACCAATGCTTAAAATTTCAATGCTTTCCAAGAATATTTAAGAAAGGATAAGTTACACTTCTGCATAAAAAGGGCAAAGACCCGAAAGATCCAAGTAATTATCGATCTATTTGTCTTCATCCTTGCGTTGGAAAAGTTCTTGAAAAGCTTATCGTAAACAGGCTCAGACATAGCAACTATATAAAGGACAAAAACAATAAAAAAAAATACGGTTTCAAGCCAAAAACCTCAACAGAACATGCCATCAGGGACGTTATTGCACACATAAAAAGTAACAAGAAAGTAAAGCATGCGCTTCTAATAACAATGGATTTGAAAGGAGCTTTCGACTCACTGTGTTAGGAAATCGTTGAGAGAAGCGGAATGTCCATCAAATATTTATTATATGTTTTGCCACTATTAAAGCAATAGGGAGATTTTGGTTAAATACGATGGAGGAATCATAACGGAGAAAATTGAGAGGGGATGTCCACAAGGATCTTGCTCAGGTCCTGACTTGTGGAACCTTACTTTCAATGATATCATCGAGAAGAATTGGTCAGATCATTCGACAATCAGGGCATTTGCCGATGATGTAAGCTTTGTTATTGAGGGACGCTCTAGAGAGGAAATCGAGAAAAATGCAAAAGAGACCTTAGAACTTTTTGCCGAATTTTGCAAAGAACATAAGCTTAAAATACAGGAAAACAAATCTTTTTCGGTAAAGTTTTCAAAGGATAAACCTCTCATAAGGAAACCGATTATGAGATTCAATGACAAAAGAATCAAGGTAGTAGATCAAGTGAAATATTTAGGAGTAATCATAGACAAAAGACTCACTTGGTTGCCCCATATAACCTATCTAAAAAACAGAAGAAACACAATTTTCAACCAACTCAGGAAAATGACTGGATCAAGTTGGGGTCTCTCTTCCAAAATGCTGAAAACTCTTTACACTACTGTTATAGAACCTATTATATCTTATGCCGCTGTTGTTTGGGCTCTACCAATGCAGGCAAGAAAAAAGAAGGAAATGTTAATTTTGCAAAGAAAATTTGCCCTTTCGATATCCAGGGCATTTCGAACCACTGCGACATCGGCGGCAATAGCACTCTCAGGTATTCTCCCGCTACATATTAAAGTAGAAGAAGAAGCACACAGAGCACTCGTGGGTCGAATCCGTGAGGAAAGTAAATACCAAGAAGAACATCTGAATCCTGAGCACTATGAAGATACAATAAATATTCATAACCATCATCCAGCCATTGCAGGGGTTGGAATCAAGACCGACAAATCAGAGAAGGTATCACATCTTTGTGACAGTACCTTCTATACTGATGGATCAAAAATCGATGAGAAAGTTGGGTCAGTATTCGTTCATTACATTAACAAAATAGAAATCTCAAAATGGCAAGGCTTTCTGCATAAAAACAACACAGTATTTCAAGCGGAACTTTTAGCAATTAAATATGCAATTGAACACATCATCAGCTCAAACATAAGAAATAACATCATATTCACAGATAGTCAAGCAGCCATTGATTCAATTAATAAGCCAGATCACAAATCCAAAATAGTTAAAAGTATACAAAACACAATCTACAAAAATAGTGCAACATACAACATCATCATTAAGTGGGTTAAAGCTCACAATATGAACGAAAGTAACGAGAAAGCTGATGAACTGGCCAAGGAAGCCGCTCTCAGGTCAACGGATTTCCACTGCCAAACATCATGGCCATTATCCCATTTAAAAAACATTTTGAGAAGGATAAAAGGAATGGAATGAGGCTCCACATGGAAGACGAGCATACTCTTATTTTAATAAAGTCAATCTTAATTTCACAGTGGGAGATGCTCGCCTCACCAGGTTCATCACTGGACATGGACCATGTCCAAAATACTTCTACGAGAGGAAAATTGATGAATCAGGAAACTGTGTTTGTGGATCAGAGGGTGATATGGATCACTATATCTACGACTGTCCACTGACATCTAAGTGGCACATCCGTCACCCAGGACCGAAGTTGGAGGAACAGCGGCGCCTCCTGCTTTCTCACAGAGAAATGACGAGAAGGGTAAAAAAAGTTCTGGACTACCTACAAGACAACGGCCGCGAGCTCTGTGAGGTTGCACCATAACCCATAAACTGTATATAGTATTTTTTTTTATATATATATAATATTCATTATACGGTGGACCCTCCTTGCGGCGACTCTACGATCTAGCGATTCCTTCCTTGTAAGACCATTACTAAAGCCTTAACAGTTAACTAGTTTAAATTATATGTGCCTTGTGTATGTAAATCTTTTTCTTTTATTTCACTCAGTGTATAGACACTTAACATTTTAAAGACCCTTTAGTGCTGGTCCCGTGAGGAGTCGCTGTGGCGAGGGTTTACTATGCAAGTAATTCATTGTTTAACCACGGAGAAGAACTATTTTTTTATGTATGTTAATAATTGTCCCAAATCAGACTACGCAGCAGTCTTGGGCCAATACCTGTTAACCTTCGGTATAGATCGAGGACCTAGGACTGCAGTCATAAGTTATAAGGTGGTGCATGACGATCTGATTGCGGGTACAGGAAATTAATATTAGTAATAGCGGAAAACACCTAGCATAAATATAATAAGGGATGTGTAAAATAGTAAAATATCTAATATGTAAGTTTGTTTTCAGTGCAAGATTAAATTATATTTTATTTTTTTTAAGAAAAAGTTTTTTTAGTAGAGAAGAATTCAATAATCCCCCAATGAAAATAAAGATAGATATTTTTTATGAACTTTTAAATTAGGTGTATTGCATGAAAAACAGGCTGCGCTTGAAAGTAAATACAAGTTTATACTGTCCCTAAAATGGTTCATACAAATAAAAAAAAAGTCAAATAGATTTCAAATTTTGAAAATATTGAAGATATATAATAGGGCGGGTCGAAAAAACATTTTTTTCGATATCGTTATTCTAATAGTGCGGAAAGGGTGACCAGTGTGGTCAATAAACAGGCTGTAAAATATTGTTTTGATCGGATAATATCTTCTGCCACCTCATCGCACTTGAAATTTCGAAATTTGGGTGAAAAATGGCTTTTTTCGCTTATTATAGGAAAAATAATATTTTTCGAAATAGTTATCCTAATAGCATGAAAAGGGTGTCTAATATGATCAATAAACACGGAATAGGTTCTGATACAGATCTACTTAAAATTCTGATTGCACGAGGTATCCCAGGAACATCACTGTACTTTTACGACCCCAATCAACTAAGTACAACGAAAAGTGCTACAGCATAACCAAAATACAAGAAGCTATTGGGCCAATAAAGGATACCCTTCTCTTCTTACACGTTGCCACTAGATGCGACACTACAACTGCAATATTCAGAAAGGGGAAATCTACAGCTTACAAGTTGATAAAGAACAATCACGAACTGGGTTCTTTGATTTTACAGTTCAACAATCCTCAACTTGATCCCCAAAAGGTCATTGAAATTGGTGAAGTATTCCTGGAATACATTATTAGAGGAAAACAAATAACTTCTTTAGATGATCTGCGATACATCCGTTACAATAAAGAAGTAGCTAAAACCCTCTCTTCAAACTTTAATTTGGCAACTCTTCCACCAACAAGTGCAGCTGCTTCACAGCATTTACTTCGCACCTATCATCAAGTTCAACAGTGGCTGGGGAACAACCTTGATCCTACTAAATGGGGATGGTTCATGAAGGATGGTAGATTGAATCCAGTGCCTTCAACACTTCCCGCAGCTTCCAAAGAACTTTTACAACTAATATCATGTGACTGCAAAATAACTGCAACAAAAGACTGTGACATGATGCCAATGCAAGAAGGCAGACCTCCAGTGCTCCAAGTTTTGTACCTCTTGCTTAGGAGAGTCATGTAAAAATTCAGCTCCTCCTACTAGCGGTTTCGAAGATGATTATGATGTTGAATGACTGGTCTATATTTTTTTATTTATGAACTGTAGGCCAAAATTTTTGTTATTCTTATGTAATTAAGTGCTATAAAATTTGTGTTTTTCTTTTTCATTTCAATTCATTTTAAAAAACCGCGCACACTTTCCCTCTCTTGCCAACTTGTTACAGTTATAAACAAAGACAGTCATGTTTTTTTTTAAGTTTAATACAGACCTACACTAACAACTCCTCACTTCGAAGTTAAAAAAAAAACTGCTGGATTGCTTAAGAAAACAGAATATACCAGCAATTTTTCTTGGAATATTTTTTTAAAATTTACTTTAGAAAACTCCATACAAGGAACAACATTTTCTTGCCAACAAAATTTTTCTTAATTTATTTATATTTCTAAATTATGAATTCAGCTAAAAACTTAGAACACAGAAATTTTGGGTTTCGGCATCAGAAAACTTAATTTTCCCTCATTTGAAAACTATTATCGGTTATTTTATGGTGTATATATATATAGAAACAATAATCCTTTTAGAGTATACTGGTTTTTACAGAATTAAAAAATGTTTATTTTTAACTTAGATAGGAGGAAAAACATCAAACAAGGCAAAAAGGGCTTGGCGGCCATCTTTGATCCGCCATTTTGGATTGAAGCGCACGTGGAAAGTTAGGGGACTTTTCAGGATACGTTCTACACATATCTAGGAGCTAATCCTGAAAATTTCAACTAATTATGAATTTGTGTCATATAAAATCCTAAATTTACTGGGCTATAAGAGCCTAAGAAAAAAATTGCTTAACGGCCATCTTTGATCCGCCATTTTGGATGGAAGCTCACGTGGGAAGTTAGGGAACTTCTCAGGATACGTTCTACACATATCTAGGAGCTAATTCTGAAAATTTCAGCTAATTATAAATATTTTTCATATCGACCCTGTTTTTGGTCTAAATTTACAGGGCTAATAGGATACCTCAGTTGTATACTCCAGTTAGTATCTTAAAGTCTCTGTTAACGCAGTCCGCAAACCTTAGTCTGGGCCTAAAACTCTGCTTTCTATTGGTTTGTAATTGAAGATCATGAACGTCACCCAAACACAAATACGTGGATTGAATTGGAGTGCCGTTTGGATTAGGCTCTAATTGAAACATGGTAGTAGAGTAGGTAAAAAATAAATTATAGGTAAGTGCTTGTGGCAAAATAACTTATCTGCAATCAATTTTCTCGAGTTATATATATATATATATATATATATATATATATATATATATATATATATATATATATAATTATATATATATATATATATATTATAGGTACAACGTCATATATTGCAAAATTTGGAACTGAAATGTTTATTTGCTAAAAAAAATATTTTTCATCGGGATTAGCATTTAAGACATAAAACCGACTTACGACCTACCTAACTTACGACAATTATTTGATATTTTACGAAATTCTAAACTATGTCGGGGACATTTGGTTCACCCTAATACGTAGGAATATTTTTATGTAGGAAGATTTTATACAGATTCAGGCAAAACTTATAGCTGCCTACTTCAATTCCATTTAAAAATTTCTGTGACCTTGGGATTTTACGTCATTAAACCTTGTCGAAAAAAGGATCAACTCAATATGCTGATTTTAAACATTTATTTGAATTATGTGCGTTATTATATTATTTGAAATCTGCTGAAATAATTACTAAAAATACATTTTATTTCTTTAAGCTACCTACGTTAACGTTTTATTGTAAGAAAGGGTTTGTTGAAAGGATATAAATATTTATTAAACAAGAAACCACAAACTTTAAACAAACCTTCAAAGGGAAAACATGTGTTTACAATGTAAAGATATAATATTTCAGAAATTTTATTTGTTTGTTGTTGTTGATTAGTATATCCTTTTGAAGAAGAGCCCGAAATGCTTCTTTTAATATCGCAAAGTTAATTCAAATCGATATTAAAAAATGTATAATTTATTTGGCCTTCTTAGCGAAAACTGCTATGTATCTTCTTAAAGGTATGGTGTATTTTATTTCATGCTCTAGGCTCGCGGATAAATACGGACATTACCCATTGCTATTATTATTAGTGACCCAAAATAATTTTCAAAATGTCGTTTTATATGTAACTTTTGCTAATTTCTACAGGGTGAACAACAATTGTTGGTCGGTAATTATTGTTTGGCTGCATCACAATCATTTAGTTTGGCATAATAACAAATATTTTTGCCCAATTATTTCGCTTATATTTTAAACATATCCCTTATATTTAGTAACAAAAAACAAAGTTAAATATAACAAAAATAAATTATTTGTTATGTATAATTAAATAGCCAAACAATGAGCAATGACCAAAAATGGACAACTTGTATTCTTCTTTGACACTATAAAAATGAGACCTACAGTTTATTTGATTTTTACACTTCAATAAAACATTATGGAGCCATTTATTAACGAGGTTGCAATTCACGGGTAAACACTAATGTCGATTCTTAGTTGTGTCAGGAATGTGAATATAACATAAACACACCAAAAATAAAAATATACACATTTTTATCAATAATTTATTTCTAATATAAAATACATCTAGTTTGATATCATTGATATTTTGAAACGTAATAGTCTCTACAATGGTGGTAGTCCTCTCAATCATTTTTTCTGTCCCTTTAGGATTAAAAATACTTTTTAAAATTTCGCCATAACTTGGGGTTTGCCGCCTAAATGTTCTTCAAATACATCATCTAGGCATCTCTGAAAGAAAACAATGGGTTTTCAAACACGATTAAACAGTGCGTGATATGTGTAAGTGAGTTATAATTTTTTTTAAAAATCGGACTGTCGAATATAAATTATTTAGTGAAGTTTTCCCAGAAAAACCATTTTAGCGAATATGTTCTATTAAAAACATGTTTATACACCGATGAATTCTAAAAGTATGTACAGAATATTTAGTGTGACAAATAAGGGAATGTAATACGATTGTGCATATTACAATAGCAAGATGTTAATATTTGCATCAGCATCGCAATCATTCTTGTCAAGGTCTTCATGCACTGGGTTAAGATGACGACATTAAACGCATTCTACTTTAGGTTACCATCACGAAACGATGCATATTTTGAAATATATATATTAAGTAAAATACCAATGTAACATCCTTTTTTTATGGAAACTTTGAGGTTTGAATTATACTATTAAATAGCCCATATACAAAAGCTGCAATATGAAATTTTATATGTTTTAAACAAATAGCTAAAACGTTTTAAAGCTTAGGAGTTACCTGACTTCTTAAAACCCCATGTAAGAAGAAAAAAATATTGTTTTCTAATTAATAATAAGAAGTATGCAGCATACCTACTGATATTAAACGCCAATGAGGCTTTCTTAAACCCCCAAAGATTTAACCCACTTCTGATTGTTAAAATATTGTAGACTTTTTCACTGTGGGTCAGTAGACCAAGTATAAGTAAAATCCGCTAGAAAAAAAATTGGTGCATTTTGTTCCTGATTAAGCTGTTTTTTTGTCTTAAACCGACCCGACTATTCGAAGAAATGGGTAAAAGTTGACATTTTCCAAACTTTGATCACTGTCCGATGACGATTTTTTATATTAATCTTCTAATGACCATATAAACAAGCTTTCTTCACAATTCCATTTCTATTATAAAAAAATTTAATTTATAATTTTTTAAGGAGAAATTTATAAAATATAAATATTTTAAAAGTTTTACGCAATGCGCAAGGGTTAAACATTGCCCAATGGCGATTTTTTTCTCGATTTTTTAATCATATTATCAGAGACAAGGTTATCGCACTATTACATTTCGATTTGATAACGTTTAATGTTTTCAGCCATGTCATGAAGGTTAGGGGTTTTGTTTGAGTTTAGAAATCAACCTCGGACAAATCCTGCGTACCTCAATGACCGAACGCGATCGTTAACGCTTGTTGTAATAAGACAAATTTCTTCCATTTGCAGAAATAAATGAAACTCCATTTTAAATTTCTAAAAGGATAATGGAAGCTTTTCGCCGTTAACTGGTTTTGGGAATAATTACTAATCATGTGATGGTAGGTTATAAACTGCCCTCTTACTCTGACATTTTAAACTCAGCAGAGAACGTCTGGAGAATACCTGAGTTGGTAGCAGTCCGAAATGGTTGAACATTTGAAATAAGCTTTTTTCTCAGAATGGGAGAATATCAAATCAGATTAATTTAAATAGTTAGTAAATAGGATGGCTAATCTATTTTATAAGTTATTATTTTTTAATGATTCATTTACACTGTAAAAAAAGGTATTTAAAAATGAGTATCTTAATCTACTCGTTTTTCTTTGAGTACTATTGCATCTTAAATGAGCGATGACTTACTCAAATATAAGTAATCGTACTTTTGCAAAATGAGCAGAGTGATTTAATATTACTATTCTCAGCTTCTGTTCAAGCCATCTTAACAAAACAATCTGTCAAACTTTAAATAGTTGTTTAGAAGATGGTTTTAAACATTATTTGATGTCGATTGCTTAAATGGAAACTGAGTCCTTACTATTAAATTATATTACTTCCTATTTTTTTACACATATTCTTAACATTACGTTTGTTTATAACATATTCGCGTCGCCCTGGTAGCTTAACGGATAAGGTTGTGCACAGTGTTGGTTGTAATTGTCGATATTTATTGAAAGTTATTTATGAAGGCAGCCTATGTAATAGTTGTTTAATACCTCTGGCAAATACCTCTTTTTATTATTTTTTACTCATTTTTGAGTACATGTCTTTTTTAAAAATGAAACTTTTGTATTCGAAGCTGTGATAATCATCAAAAGTATTAAAAAATGAGTACATTTGACTTATTTTTGAATCCCTATTTTAACGGTGTACAAAGAACTAATTTTGTTTGGGCATATCATTTTGCAAACAGCATTTTGATATTTTTATTTTTTAAAACAAAATAAAAACATCGGATTTTGTTTTTTCAACAATATGTACATTTGCATTTACTTTATTGACAGTAAAAGATAAGTAATTTTTTACTATTTATTACTATTCCTTACTACTACTTAGCACTATTTTAGGTTGCAAACACTAATGGCCGTTTTATTATGAAACCCAGTGTAGATATATTGGACATATGCTTACCTCAAATTTCCATATTGACTCATATTCCTCTGAATGCTGAAAGGGAAAACAAGGGAAAAAAACTTAAACAAATAATTAGAAAATAATTTTAACCCTATAGTGCATAGTGTAGCATATATGCTACATAACTTTAAAATGACCACTAGTTGCATCTACTGAGTATTATGTTAATTATTATAGTATTGTCACGTAGGCAACCATGTGCCTAGTTCATATAACTGCCGATAGGTTCTTATCTTTATAAAATAATTGTGATAATAGCGATCAGTTGCTTCGAAGTCTGTTGTTCTAAAACTGGCTCGTGAAGGTTAAGTTTTCGAAGATTTTTTTATGACTTATGAGTATATTCTGGCTCTACAAAAAATCCTAGTTACTACCAGAGGTATGTAGTTTGTATTTAACTATATTTTTATACTTTTTGAAAATTATTTTAGTAATTACGTCAACATTTACATGTGTTGCATATCTGCTACATCATGGGCTGAATGAACTTTTTAGCCGAACATTTTCAGGAGTGCTATTTTTTAGTTATGTGAGTTTTCAGAGATTTTTAAGTTATTTATTTATTTATGTTTGGTATTTTTTGGTTTTAGATATCCGAAACATTTACATTTGTAGATAAATATGGGAAAAGGAGCATAAAAATGTCACAAGAAATTTCAGAACTTCTTTGTATGCCCCTTGGAAGTGAAGAAGATTGTTCCTCTTCCGATGATGAGTTTGAAGGTTTGTTTCCTTTACCGGACGATGTTCTCTTGGAGCGATTAGACACTGTTCTAAACGATGACCAGCTATTGGTCCCGGAAGAAGAAAGTGTGGAAGAGTATGAGCAAACAGAAGTAGGTGGGTTTGACGAGCAGCCCTCTACATCTCAGTCTCCCAAGTACTGGAGGTTCTTCTATGGTAAAAGGTAAAGAAAAATTAAACGTGGGAAGAAAAAATAGACATAATTATTTGTGGAAAAAAAAAGACATTTCAACTAGAGGACCATGAAACAAAATTCTTAGGAAATTTTGACCTTCCTAATGAAGTACTTAGTTTGGAAACTCCATTTCAGTTCTTTTGCTACTTTTTAGATGTTAGCTTTTATGATTATGTTGTTGAACAGACTGTTATTTACAGCACCGAAAACGATCCTAACAAGGTGTTTAAATTTTCAAATAGTATGCTGCAAAAATATCTTGGAATTTGTATTTTTTCTTCACTTATGAACTGTCCTCTAAGGAATTTATGGGATCCGGTGCTGGGAAATGAACTTGTAAAAAGTACAATTGGAATAAACACCTTTGAGAATATCCGTCGCCGTTTGCACTTCAACAATAACATAAATATGTTACCTCGTGACCATCCTGATTACGATCACCTTTTCAAACTTAGACCCATTGTAGAGTATATGAATAAAAAGTTTCTGACCATCCCAATGGAGGAATTTCTAAGTGTTGATGAGCAGATGTGTAAGTCAAAGACCAGACACCACTTGAGACAATATATGCCGAACAAACCCAATAAGTGGGGTTATAAACTGTTTGTCCTCTACGACAGCTATGGATATGGGTACAAATTTGAAATTTACACTGGACAGGAAAATAAAGAAATAATTGATCAAGACTTAGGAGCTTCCAGCAATATTATTGTTCGGTTGACCAAGGATGTTCCTCATAATCTAAACTACAAAGTATATGCCGACAATTATTTCACTTCGATTCCTCTTTTAGTTTATTTGAAGAGTAAGGGAATATACAGTCTCGGTACTGTTAGAAGGTCCAGACTTCCAAACTGTAAGCATCTTTTAGAAAAAGATCTACAAAAACAGGAAAAAGGATTTTCAGAAGAATATTGTGCTTCCGTAGATGGCTGTACAGTATCTTCCATAATGTGGAAAGACAACAAGCCGGTTCATTTGATCTCTACATTATATGGAAACTAAAAAACGGGACGAAGTTGTATGCCCTAAAATAATTAGAGCCTATAACAAACACATGGGTGGGGTAGATTTACTAGATAGTCACATTGGAAGATATTGTATTACTATGAATGTAAGGAGACGTTGGTACCTAAGGCTGTTCTATCATTTGGTGGATCTCGCAATAATAAACAGCTGGATTATATACAACAGAGCCGTCCAGAACAAAAACCAAAAAGGAATGAGCCAAAAAAAATTCAGAAAAGAAATTGCAACCACCCTATGCCAAATTGGTAAAGAGTAAGCACCAAAAAGGGGACGTCCAACACACTCTAATCAACCAGACAAAAAAAGGCCGAAAAAGTCTGCTGTTTTTAGGCCACCGCCTGACGTTAGAAGAGATGCGTTTGACCACTGGCCCGAATGGGAGGACAAGAGAAACCACTGTAAAAACACAGGCTGCAATGGTTTTACATTTATAAAATGTTCAAAATGTAAATTGAATCTTTGCCTCAACAAAGACAAAAATTGTTTCAAATCTTATCACAAATAAACTTTTTTTTAAAATTATTTTCTTAGATTACTAATAATTATTTTTATCAACACCTTTTTTTATTACAGATTTTGTTTAATTTTGACACCCGCGTGTTCCAAACAACTGCGTTTCAAAAAGTTCAAATTATCAGGGAGAAATCTTAGAACTAAAAAAGCTTCGTTAGCACATGAAGTTGCATATATGCTACACAACGGTTTTAATTGATTATTTAATTAAATAAGCACTTAGGATTTTTTTGTATATTTTTCCAGTGGTCCAGAGGCAAAAAGAAAACCCAAAAAATTTATGTCATTAAAAAAGAAAAAATCATGCACTAGAGGGTTAAAATACGAACTAAAATAATATTAGATAGTTGAGTTATGTCTAGTTCCAGTTATTGCATTTTAAATAATTAATATTAACAACCTTTAGAAATAACGCTCTAATTATTTTGTAATGCTGCAATGTTCAAAGCTACTTTCGTCAAATTTGTCAGAAGTTTCGTCATTGAATCGTTTGATTTCTGACGAAACAAGAATCTTCACATTTTTATGAAAAACAATTTACACAGATTTCTTTCCGTTGGTTTCAGTTCTTATTTGCATATTGCGACACTTCAAACGAGATTTTCTGGCATGGTCGATAGCGAACGTGGCTCCGTATGTTCGTGATTCGAGTCGAGCCGTCAATTTTTTTAAAAAATATTCCCCATTTTTGACGCAATAAATTTCATAAATAAAATTAATTTCCTAAATTTGACGAAATATTTATTCGAATCAAAGTGCACGCGTCTGTTTTATCAAAAATGATGAAAGTTTTTTCAAAAATGATGAAAGTTTCTTCAAAAATGATGAAAGTTTCTTCAAAAATGATGAAAGTTTCTTCAAAAATGATGAAAGTTTCTTCAAAAATGATGAAAGTTTTTTCAAAAATGATGAAAGTTTCTTCAAAAATGATAAAAAAAAATTCAAAAATGATGAAAGTTTCTTCAAAAATGATGAAAGTTTCTTCAAAAATGATGAAAGTTTCTTCAAAAATGATGAAAGTTTCTTCAAAAATGATGAAAGTTTCTTCAAAAATGATGAAAGTTTCTTCAAAAATGATGAAAGTTTCTTCAAAAATGATGAAAGTTTTTTCAAAAATGATGAAAGTTTCTTCAAAAATGATGAAAGTTTTTTCAAAAATGATGAAAGTTTCTTCAAAAATGTTAAAAGTTTCTTCAAAAATGATGAAAGTTTCTTCAAAAATGATGAAAGTTTCTTCAAAAATGATGAAAGTTTCTTCAAAAATGATGAAAGTTTCTTCAAAAATGATGAAAGTTTCGGTCAAAAATGATGAAAGTTTCTTTAAAAATGATGAAAGTTTCGTCAAAAACGATGAAAGTTTCTTCAAAAATGATGATAGTTTCTTCAAAAATGATGAAAGTTTCTTCAAAAATGATGAAAGTTTCTTCAAAAATGTTGAAAGTTTCTTCAAAAATGATGAAAGTTTCTTCAAAAATAATGAAAGTTTCTTCAAAAATGATGAAAGTTTCTTCAAAAATGATGAAAGTTTCTTCAAAAATGATGAAAGTTTCTTCAAAAATGAGCATGCATTTTTAACAGTGCACGTTTGCTGCATTTTAAAAATTAACTTAAAAAGACATTATATACGACCCGATGTCGAGATTAAATGGAATGTGGATAAACAATCGATTTTGACTCTGTGATTGGTTAATAACAAATAAAAAGTTTATTATTAACCAATGACAGAGTCGATGGTTCAAACGAATTATACGCTTCGCTTGTGATGTCACCATAATATGATGTCATGTGTATCTCATCTATTGAAAAAAAAATTCAACTCAATTCTAGTAGTTTTTATGCTTTTTTCAACTAGTGGAATAGATTTAGTGTGTGCTAAATACAACAGTTTTCAATTCTGCTGTTTTGGTGATTATATAAAAAGTCAATATTCTATTATACTATATTCTATATTCAACTATGAGGAAAAACGAGTTATTTTTGAATATTGCTTATCATACAAGAAAATGATTTTTTTTTAATGAATCTGGACAGACTGTCTTCCATGTGGTGCAAGTCTAAACCATTCTAAAATGAAATTAACATCATTTTCTATTATAAGGAAGCTATATTTATCATTCGGCCACATAGTGTGTGTCCTAGTTCACACCAGAGAGTTGTAATATTAAATAGGGAGCGCCTTCAATGCCAGACTCTCGTAAGGCCGCGGTGTCAACATTGAAATACAAAAACCAACATCACGTGGATTTAGGGCTGCCACATTTGGCGTTCAGACATCTGTAGGAGTTCCAAATTTGGCACACTTTCTTCTTTTTGGTGATAAGGCGTTCTGTCCGTATTCAACTTCTTAACATATATGTAGGTATTTACTTATTTTCAAACAATATGCGCTAAATATTTTCTCTTCATTAACGAAACGAAAATGTCATTTTCTTTGTGTTCAATACTCAAAGAAACGAAACCCTTTATATTTCTCCGGTTTTATTGTTCATATTTTCTTATTGAACTATACAAAATAACAATTGCAAAAACTTCGCTTATGGTAATTTTTTTACATAAAAACGCAATGCAATTATTTCAAAAGTACAAAGTAAGAAAAATCTCTTTAATATATATGTTAAACTCACTTAAATTGTGCCACTCTAATTGCCAAATTGTTTTTTACCAAACCACTAAATTTGCCAAATTGTTTTTTGTACAAAAAACGATATTTAAATACAAAACCATATTACAATACTTCGATCGCGTTTAGTTCTGAAAGTCGCCAAGTCCTGCCAAGTAATATTGGCGCATGAGTGAATTGGCATTTCCACCTATCACGTGGTTTCAATGATGCACACACGGAAATCAGCATTTTTATTCCTCTATTTGTATCATTACTCTATGGTTCACACAGACCAAAAAATGAGTTGATGCCAATCCAATTAGCATTACATCTAAAGCGAATTGCGAACTTTTATATCTCTTATCCCGGAACTCTGTTTTTGGAATTACTCCACATTTAAAATAAATTTTAATGTATTTTAGAAAGAATATATAAGTTATTGTTTAATTAAATACATACTTTGTCTTTGAAAAAGCTCTCCATGCATAAATGTGCCTAAACATAAAATATAAATAAACTTTAGGCATAATAATAGCGTCAATATACGTATAGGTAATAATGCAGAAGGTGTCTACTCAAGTTCCTTCCCTACACCCTAAAGTTTTAAACGACGACATCTATAGTCTTAAAAGTGATGCTTTTATGATTTTTTTTCACTATATGATGTGACTGCTTACAACGCCCCCTGTCAGCATTGTAAGGTGCCTATACTCAGCAAAACGGATCAGCATAAAACTTTCATCAGAACCGTTAAAAAGAAGGTTTTATGAGTAACACTGCGGCCTATTTTATCAATGACATTAAAGACTTTTTCAAACTCCGTCATGAAACCCGTAAAAAATCTGCAAAATAACTTTTATTTTGAAGCATTGAAATTATTGAAGAGAAAATGCAGATTTTTTAAAGTTTTTATACAGATAAATTATAAACCAAAAAAATGTTTTTGTTTCAATATCCTTTATAAAAACGCTTTAAGAATCCTTCAATTTTACATTTTTGATGAAGGTTTTGTGCTGATATTTTTTGCTGGGTATCAAAAATAATCAAATGCTAAGTTATTCAGAAGCATAAGCTTAGTACGAAAATACTTCTTAAGAAAATGAATGCTAAAAATAAAACTCGTACCTCTCGTTTGTTTGTCTGTGTGTGTGTGCCTACGTGCTTGCTTGTTTATTTGTTTGTGTGTTTGTGTGTGTGTTTGTTTGTTTGTTTTTTGTTTGTTTGTTTGCTTGCTTGCTTAATTTTAACATATTTAACTCTCTTTTGACATCTACCAAAATCTCTGCTCTACGATGCGTTTCTTAAGGTAACAGTGGATATGTGTGCAAACAAGCGATCGTTACACGTATTCTATTCATATTATTCTTGTTCGCCAGGTGTCCTTGTCACAGGTAATTGGTACTTCTCTTGAATGCTTTTAACCCCACATAACCTATAACTTAAATAAAAGAGTAAAATATTCACTTAGGTAAAAAATATTAATAATCTTGAAAAATATATAGCTAGCGATAAGTTAAACGACAATAAAGAAAATATTTAAAAAATTAAATACCTTCACCATCTCCTCTTCTGAACGTCCTTCATTACAATGCCAATTTCGATTGCTTTCTCCAGTTAAAGGCCGATCTTCTCCACCGTAGCATTGTTTAGAAATCTGCATAGTCTATTTTTTTAAAAAGAAAATCACATTTATCTATAATCACAAATAAACATAACAAAAAAAAACTAAATATAAATACATCACACATGACTAAGACGATTTAAAAATCTAATTATTTATCGTATTACTAAGACAGCTCCATAGCATAATTTTTGCGAAAAGTACATAATTAACCAGTACTTGAATGCCGTTACATTGTTATCCGAGGACTTGCCTTTGTTACTTTCTTTAGCAAACTGATATGCTGAAATTCGGCCATCTCTTAACGTTTTCTCATTGTTATTGTAAAAAATATTTCCAATCCTGAATCCTTGCGTTATTTAATTCAACAAGGTCGTTTTTTTTAAAGTTCGCTTGTTTAGTAGCTTCAAAGACAGAAATGTTTTTTATTTATATAAGAATCAGTCCATTTTGAAAAAGGGTCAACTCCATTTTTTTTAAATCGGTTTTTTGGCGGTTTCATATCCCTATAACTTCCACATTTTGGTTCCATGTGAGAACAAGTCAAAATAGTAGAAAAACGGCTTTGCCTATTAAAACAATTATCAAGAGATACATCATTATTCAACTCTGACCCACCCCCCCAGGCAATCCAGGCTCACAAGGAAAAATTCCAATAAAAGGATAAACATTATGGATATAAAAAAATTACGTCAATACATCCCAGATCTTCAATTAACATTGTTAGAAAATCAACATTGTTAGTTAAAAAATATTGTGGTTTACGTTAAAAATCATATATTCATTTTAAAAACGGGTCATTTCCAGATAAGAAAAAATAACCATGGTTTTAGACAACTTTTACAGAAAAAATTTTTAGAATCGTGACAATTACAAGTAACTTTGATCTCTTCTTAAAAATAATAATAATAATTTTAAAAAATTTAAGGACGAAATTACTTTTATTATTTCTCTAGAAATTTTTTAAAAAGTGGAGTTGACCCCTTTTTAAAATGACCGATTTTATTAATTCTACTGTCTTTTCATTTTTATAATAATCTTTTTTTCGTGAATTATAAAATTTTTCCGGATGGGAAGTAGTCCCAATTGATCCGTATAAATGGAATTTATGCGAATTAAAAAAAAAACGATACTTGAACGGATAGACAAGTTCATATTCCTCAGGTGGTTCATACATTTAAAAATCAATGTGAAATACGTATATAAGATTTGAATATTAAAGAGATATAACTTCAATTTTTAAATTTAAATATATATTTCATCATTAACACATATATATTGATCACTGAACTCTAACTGTAACTTCTGGAAGGCTCAAAACTTGTTTCCTCTATGGGCATGTTGAAGCCAATGTGGAAGCAGCCATACTGCACTCTAATTTTTTGTAAGTGATTAGTGGTGTTTTCTAATACCATAACATTGTAAAATATTAAATGTATATAAATATTATATTTTCTTCTTAAAGAAATAACTTATATTGCCAAAAAAATAGTTGTTTTTGCTCTTGCTTTTTAACCAATTCGACTTTTGACTAATGACTTTATATTTTAATAAAAGATTGCATTTAAAATAGGTTTCAAAAGAAAATAGAAAAAAAAATCAACTAAGCGCAATACATGTCGGCTTATTTTAACATGAAATATGCACGAAATATTGCGGTAGCGATAAAAGTGGGGCACAGTTGTTCCCCCTTCAATTGGCTTCAAGTCAACAAAATGTATTGGCCAATCCAGAAGTTACAGTTAGAGATCAGTGATCTTGATACGCCCCAAAGTGAAACGTCATGCACTAATGCGTTGAGAGGTATTCGCAAATGAGGGGAAATAAACTCACTAATGCGTCGGTATGGAGCGGATGTTGCACAAAACAGTTATCTACTTTCCCATTCATTTCTTGTTGACTTGGGTCTAAAAGGAAACATGAAATCAGTTTTGATAAAATAAACACACATATCGATGTCTTGAAACACAGATGCTTTAAATAGGAGTTTATGTTCAATGTACTTAACACATCCGTACTCTCCGTTGATATGTAGTTTTCGAAGGGAAAATTTCACCCAAACACTTTTGTTATAAACTAATCATTTGATTGTTGAAATAGCAGTACATAAGATTCAAAACTCCAAATATCAGTAACATAATCGGCTTCATATGGTTACAGTGGTAGTCACCGTTTTGAAAAATCTATACAAAAATACCTCTAAGTCAGCGGTTTTCAATCTATAGTACGAGTACCACTTTGGTACGTCGCGGACCGGTTGAAAGTACGCAAAAATAATAATAGCAATGGTGTAAAACACCTAAAATAAAAATAAATAAATGTACCAAGTAAAATGTAAAATAAAAGTCTATGAGTGTCATCAATTTTAATCGTTTGATTAATTTGCCAGCTAACCTAACATTGCCAGCTAACATTACTGCCTAACAAAATCAAACTTTTTTTAACCGACTACACAGCGCGCCAACCAAAACTACAAAATAAAACCGCCAAAAATTTTAAATTAAAACCGCCAAATCGCGCGCCAAGTCGAGAGGTTAACAATTCAACTATTATGTATTTTTTTTTGCGTAGAGAGGTGGGTGAGAAGGGGGTACACTCATTAATGAAAAGTTTTATCAAGTGGTCCCTGAGAGAAAAAGAAAGGTTCAGAACCATTGCTCTAAGCAAGCATTATTTGGAAAATTATTATATATGAAGATATTTGTAGAAATCCATGATGAAGAATATGAATTCAATACGTGGGGGGGAGTCTTCATTTGTCAGTATATATCTGTGTGTTCATCATTTGTCAGTATATACAAAAAACGTGCTTTGATTCCAATGTCACCATGCATCACATCACATATGGATAGGAATATAAATATTTATCTCGAAAATCAGCTGTCAAAAAAAATATTTGTTTTCTACTCTCTTTAAACTTAGGGGAAAGTGAGATGGTAAGGGACAATTTCTACAAAAACATTTAAGTCTAAATTTTTTACACTTATCTAAGACAGGAATTAGTCATACCACATTCTTATATGTTTTAAGGTATTAAACATTTTTTAATAAAGTCAAAATATTGTTATCTTTTATAAACTGCATTTAAAGGGAGGAGACGGTCTTCAGTAACATTTTTGAAAAAAAATCTAATTTTGATGTAGATGAAAGCTTTAAAGACAAATGGGTCCTCCTTTAAAACTGTATGGCTCCTTTAAAATTGTATGTATAAAATTGTAAAGGCAACTCACCGCAGAACATTTTTTGTAAGTGCAAAATTAATTCATCTCCTGCGAGCGCATTAGCTGCGAAGAGCAGACATAAAAGAGTTGTCGTTACAAAATACATATTGGAATAATTTTTTGGAATCCTCGCAAAAATTGAATAGGAGGAATAAATATAAATTCAACTTATATATGTTGGAGGAAAAGTGAATTTACTTGACTAGCATTCAAACCATGTAAATGTTTCTTTAATTCTCGTAAACACAATCCCTCATCATTAGTTGACAATAAAAACATATGTTTAATTTGTTAAGCACAAAATAGTTCGAAATAATTAGGCTCAGGCTTTGTCATCTAAATGGTTATGAACTGTTTGTTCAATTAGCATGTGTGAAAATTTCAATTTACAAAAGCGGAGTCTTAATTAAATGTCAACGCAATGGCATATGTTTTGCTTCAAGTATTTATATGTGATTCGAAAACAAAATTTCCAGTTTTCACTTTAATTTTCAATTCCAAACGATCAGAACTTACGCGCCAAATATTTAGTTATTTCACATATACTTCACAGGACAACTTTCCTCTTCAACTGTTCCCATTGTAGCTATGTCAAATATATTGTTAATTTCCAAAGCTTGGTATTTAGAAGTTTTCTTGCAAGAGTGTAATTTGTTTAATTGACTGAATTAAAGTCGTACTAAAACAATACAATATATTTTTAATCGACAGTTCGGATTCTATCCAGATAGTGCATTTTTATACAAAAATCTTTTTATGAACAAGGTTTGGTAAATTTAATTAAACAGCCAATAATGGTTGGTTAATTGAATAGCACCCGTGTCTCTAGATTGGTTGGTTGGATAATTAAACCAACCAATCTGATGTCTCTGGAAAAAAAACGCAACAGCTACAGAAGAAAAAAAGCGAGGACATGTTCCATACCTTAATTCTTTAAGTCAGCGGTTCTCTCAATATGTTATACGCGAACCACTGGTGGTGCATGACGATCCGATTGCGGGTACGCGAAATTAATATTAGTAATAGCGGAAAACACCTAGAATAAATGTAATAAGTAAAATAAAAAATAAACACTTGGTAAAAGTCATGAATTTAAGTTGTTTGATTAAATTTCTAGATAACTTAAGAACATTACTGCCTAACAAAAACCAACTTTTTTTGTGTTGGTAGATAGGTGAGAAGAGTTATGGAGGAAGGGAGTATATTCATAAATGAAGAGTTTTATCAAGGTGTAAATCATAGAGTAATGATACAAATAGAGGAATAAAAATGCTGATTTCCGTGTGTCCATCATTGAAACCACGTGGTATGTGGAAATGCCAATTCATTCATGCGCCAATATTACTGGCAGGCCTTGACGACTTTAAGAACTAAACGAGATCGAAGTATTGTAATCTGGTTTTGTGTTTAATTTTGTATTGAGTTAAGAGATATATTAAGGAGATTTTTCTTACTTTGTAGTTTTGAAATAATTGCATTACGTTTTTATGTAAAAAATTTACCATAAGCGAAGTTCTTTCAATTGTTATTTTGTATACTTCAATAAGAAAATGTTAACAATTTAACCTGAGAAATATAAAGAGTTTCGCTTCTTCGATAAAATATTTTCGTTTCGTTAATGAAGAGGAAATATTTAGCGCATATTGTTTGAAAATAAGTAAATACGTACATATATGTTGAATACGGACAGAACTCCTTATCACAAAAAGAGAAGAAAGTGCGCCAAATTTGAAACTCCTGCAGATGTCTGAACGCCAAATGTGGCCGCGCTAAAACCACGTGATGTGGGTTTTTCTTTTCAATGTTGACACCGCGGCCTTACGAGAGTCTGGTATTGAAGGCGCTCTCTATTTAATATTACAACTCTCTGGTGTAAATAAGCGAAAAATGGTTGAGAACCACTGATTTAAATGATAAATGTCTGTATAAAAAAATAATTAGTACCGCACTCCAATTATATATTTTTTCTATTTCAATTTTAAATTAGTTTCGTGTTTATATTTTGTGCATATTAACTAATTTCGATAAAGATACATGCTATAATAAAGTAACATTTATTGGCAAGTATTAACCAATCAACAGGAAACCCTTCTATAAAATAATAAGTTTCAAATTGCTATATGGACTGACTCATACAGATACAGGGGAAATGACTTATAGTTATGCTAAACTAATACACCCAGTGTCATACGAAGTAGGAAAATGTAATGGTATTGACTGAATTTAAAGTTTAATGAAAAGGCATAAAATATTGTCATTAGGAAATCCTAAATATACCAAACTAAGTTCTATATATAAATAAGAGCTCTGGGGGTTAATCAAGCAAGTAGCATTATATAAATAATAATAATAGAAAACTCTTGTATATATATTAAATTTCAATTTCTTACAAAACTTACGGCAACTAAACTTCTGACAAACGGAAGACGTTTTCCACCAGTGAACAGCCTCTACTGCGTTCCCAAACCTTTTATTTCAACACAAAAAAACTCTACACATACAATGTGTACAACCTATATCGTTGTCCGAAGTAGATATTTCTATATTTCTCATTATTTTAACGACAAAAGCTTTAAAGTTATAATACAAGAACAAAAGTTCCTTACTAATCCTACGGAAATTTATCGGCGTCTCGGATTGTTTTCCTCATTCGGTGTCGACAGAGTAAACTCCCTTATTCCGTGTAAAAAAATTACTTGTTCCTGACTCCAATTATACCTTCATGATTTTAATATATAATACGCGTGTGAGAAATTAATCACTCAACCAACACCAAACCAGCACGCAATGAAAAAGAATTATGCGTAAGTTTATTTTCAAAATTTTGTGTACACAACAAACGCCATACAGTAATAGGTGAAGTTCAATGAGTTTCAAAGTCCTATTTTTGAAAATTCAATATTAAATCTAATAATAATATTTTGAAAGTAGATTGAAAAGTAGTTCAGTTCTAAATTTGATATGGCTCGGGATAAAATTTTTGACCCAGCTTTCCAAAAAGCCTTTACTGAAGCCATCTTTAAAGAGAAGAAAGTAAGTTGCAAATAATAATTTTGAAGATTTATTTTTAAAATTATGTCCTTTAAATATGGTATCATACATTTTTAATGTGCAATCCTTTCGTTAAAGATGTTGAAGCTATGGCGTAATTACCCCAATACTTTGTTATCGTCGAAACAAAATGGCCGTTGCTGAAAATGAAATTTGGCGAACCTTTTAATGTAAATCTTATAAGAGTTATAATTTTGCAGACGCCTTTTCATAACTTCCACGTTACTTAAGCTTAAACGTACATTTGGTAAAAAATTTCTATACGGTCACCCTTGGCGACTTTTTCAAAATCTCCCCAAAAGTCACCATTTTGGAAACTTTTTGCATGAGCGAGATCTAAAGAAAACAACTGTTGTCCAATAAGGTTGCTGCAATTCCTTGTCGGGGCAGAGGAGTGTTGCAGTTTAAAAAAAATTATCGGCAAATGTGGAAAAAATCGCGCCAAGGGTGACCGTACAGTAAATCTGACCTGTACATTTTCTTAGTGCCAACCAATTAGGCCCAAATGGCCCGGCGAATGACATTTTTGGTATCTCTGTTTTTTGTTGTATCGCATATCCGTTGTGCATTGAACAACTTTAACTTAATTTCAATGACGAATTTATAATCTGACGAATATGACGATAATGACGAATATGTAATTTCACTTCAACAAATTTACTGGGGTTAGTGCATTTGTTCCGTAACATGCATTAGTGCATTAGTAACATTAGTGCATTAGTAAGGCCGAAGGAAGGATAAACTATCTATAATATCGTAAAAGTGAGTACTACCAGCAGTACTCTACGTAATTCCGGAAGGACGCTGTTACGTCCTATCATTAAGTAAAGAGAGGTTCACCGCCAAATCATGCAAAATACTTTCGCCAAGCTCCATTTTAATTCATTTTAAGTAATTGAATGCGGTGCTTGTGCTTTGAATATTATCAGTTCAGTCATTACAAAGTGCAACCATAAAGGTTTTAATTCCAATTGTCGTTTTATGCAGAAAGCCTCCAGCTGTGCTCCGACACAATTACAATTTTTTTTTAAAGTTTTCCCTGAATGTTATGAAAAATTGGTTTGTAATTCTGCGATGGATTTTAATGAATAATGTCTTCATTGAAATATGAAAATGGGTAAATGCAAAGAATAACGCGAGAACTTCGCCAAATCAGATTGATATCGACAAATTTAACAAGGAAGATCTAGTGTTTCCAATACCAATATCGATGCCACGTAAACAATTAGGTTGATCTACTTGCTTATATAAAATCAGTGATAGACACGGAATGAAATACTTATCTGATGCCATTTTGGCGATGGTTTTAACTTATAAGAAACTGTTACTAAATATGCGATGCAATACATAAGTACGAATATGTGAATGGTAAAATTCGCTCAATAACTAATCACAATATGGCTAATCACAATATGGTAATGGAATAACTAACACAATTTCTATTCTAATTTGCCCATGTTTGTAAAATATATTAAATAACTATTTGCACATGGATTTAAAACATATTGCACATTGTTGCCAATGTGAACTGAAATCATATTTGGCGGCATTAATTTTGACGCCTTGGCGGATTGCTCTCTTATTCTGTAACCAACCGAAAAAAAATTGGCGTATATATAATAAAAAAAAAATTAATATATATATATACTATTCATTTTCACTATCGGTAAAACTAAAGAACGTACTTTTAAAATTATCTGACATGTTCTGAGAATACTTGATACATAGTTAAAAAACACAATTAATAAATTAAGTTTTAATCGGAAATAATGAACAAAGCCCGAAACTTTTGAAACCAAACGAAATTAAACAAACTGACACCTAATAAGATTATTGATTTTTTTTAAGTTAAATTTTTTTCTTCTTTGCAACCATATTACATTTCTGGATCAGTAAAGGCTATTGCGATATTTTGACACTAAAATCAAAATTTATTTTCTCCCAAAATAACTTCTAAGCGTAATAACTTCTAAGCAAAAATACTTCTTCATTCAACGCTTTTTTTTATGTGAATAAGTCTATGAAATAAGCATGAGATGCTTCTCCGCATGGAGTCGCATACTAAAAAACGACACCTGTTAAATCCTTATATATCCACGTAAAATCATTCTATGGAGATGAATGACATATCATCATGAAGAGGAAAGCGAACCAAATAGTTACGGTAAAGCTGCAACCCGAAATGGCCGTGTGCTGGGAGGGATGGGGGGGGGGGGGGAGGCCATCTCAGTCAAAATGTAGTGTGGCCTGTACCTATCTAATTTTATTTTGACAAGATTTTACAAGCTTACAATGAAGATACGGGAAAAAGTAGGTTATTTTCTACTTTCGAATGTTACTAACCATCCTTCTACAGCAAAATATACCTAATAATAAAAATACATAAGTTTTACATAGTGAACCTAAAATATTTCATAAATTATGAAAAATAAATACTTTATGTGGTATTTTATGTTGCGAAAAATATTTTTTTTTGTATAGGCAAATATATATATATATATATATATATATAATAAAATTAGATTGGGTAAAAAATTAAGCTTATTATTTGAATTAGAGTGTTTACTTGCATTTTGTAAAAGTTTTATGTACACTTATTGAATATATATTCTACAAAAGTGCCAAATCAAACGTTATCAAATTGAAAATGCTATATGTCGGAAAAAGGTTTATTATTTAAAATTGTTTATATACAAAACAATTTTGAAGTGCAATAATCATAACAAATATTTATTTATTGAATGTATTAATTTTTTTTTTTGTAAATATTAAATAATTTGGAACAATTTTAAATGACGACTAATTTTGGTTTTCGAGGATTACTGCCTTCCCTTAAGCAAACAGATCCACAGCCTGTTGATTATGTAACTTGTCGGGAGTGATATCCTAAAACAAGCAAACCAGCTGAGACAACAGGCCGCAAAGAGTTAACATCCAGCGTCTTCTGTTTCAGCTCAAAGCCAAGTGGCACCTGGAGCATGGATCGACAGTAAATCGAGTCCCGGATACCTGCCTGTGGGACGACGAGCCGGACGACGACGAACACATACCGTCTTCGACCAGCATTCTTCTCGATGAACATCCCACAAAAGAGCCCAGCAAACAAGAAGAAGAACAGGGCGATGTGGGTGCTAGGGAACAGGTCATCAAGCAGCGATCTGCCGAAGAGGTGGCACGCCCTCTGCAAATCATGAAGCCTGTCCCGCTTAAAACGAAAAAACTGCTGTACAAAGGTGAGCGGGATTTTGAGAGTGTTTGCTGTTCTCGTGATCGGAGTGTTGCCGGTGTAGAACCTCGTAATCCACAAAAAAAATATCTAGGCGCGATCCTCACTGTAACGTAATGTTTAGTTCTGTTAATACTCTGTGTGCCCGGTTGAGTGATCTGCAGTTCCTTGCTTATTTCATAAGCTCTGGATATCTCAGCACTTGCATAAGTTAAGACACTAAACGAAAATTAACGATTTAACTATTACAAAATATCAGTTAGGGATCATCCCCATTGTTCTGTTAGATTTGGTTCGTAAATATTTTGCAAGCACACAATTTTGTTTAATATCTCTATATATAAATGCGAAAGCCCTCGCCACTCACTTACTCATCACTAATTCTTCAACTTCTTGCCTATACCCAGGGAGATGAAATTTGGCTAAGTTGTTAATAATTATCTTAAATAGGAAAAGGAAGTTATTTTTGACTCTTCGTAAGTTCGGATCGAACGTTTTAAGGGGTGGAAAACTCCTTATTCGACGTCAGTTGCGACATTATTTTCTGATACTCCAATTGTCATGTAATCGCGAAATTTCGCACGCTGATAAGGTTTACGATGCAAACAAAGAAACAAATTTGACATTTTTTAATTTTAAACTTGGAACGTTTAAAAACCGGGTGCCATTTTTTATATGGAACCTTAGTGTTAGACACTTCGGATTGTCGTTTAAAATTCTCACTTCTTTTAATCCCTCTGACGGGAGAGAAAATAAGAATAATTTTTTTTCACTTATAAATATTGTAACTGTATCTATTTTGTAAGTTATTTTCTTACCGTGCGTAGAACGGGTTTTTCAGTTAGTTTTTCTATATATATATATATATATATATATATATATATATTGTTTGTTCTGTAAATGTTTTGTAAATAAGATAAAGCTGTATAGTTTTGTAAATGAGATAAAATTATTTTGTTTTGTAAATTAGATAAAATTATTTTATTTTGCAAATGTGGTAAAGTTTTATTGTTTTGTACATGAGATAAAGTCGTTTTGTTTTGATAATGAGATAAAGTTCTTTTGTCTGCTAAAGTTGTTACTTATTTTGTTACAGGCTTAAGTCACGACCATGAAGGCAAAGAAAAGTACCTGAGAAAACGAAAAAATTTAAATCCGGAGGAAAAATACCACTTTCCAGTATGTTCTTCCTGGGAGTACGGATGGACGTACGGACAGGAGTACGTCCTTAAGTGCCCGGACTACGGCAGGAGGGAGATCATCAAGACCTCCTTCTACAGGGCGAACGATCCGCAGCTCAAGCCCAGGAGGAGGTAAAACTCCTCCCCAGTTGAAAGGACGTTTCATAAGATGCCAATAAGAATGGTTATAAGAAGATTGTTGGAATTCAGTCAAGAAATACTTGCAAATAACTTTTGGAAAATTAATTTCGAAAGAGTTTGATTTCTACAATAAAATTTATCGAAATATATCAGAAAAGTTTTATTGATGCGTAATCTTTGGAAAATTACCAACAGGTGTCTGCATTCCATAGTGTATAGAACATGCTGTTCTCTTCCAGGAGTTATGCATATAATGTTGTGCAATGTTTACATGCTTACCTTCTATATAAGACCTAAAGGTATATATTTGACGTTCGATGAACAATACATACATAGTTTAAATGAATGAGAATTAATTATGTTTGTCATTGGTGTTTCGCATTCTTAACTTTATCGACTTCCACTTTATCCGAGTCCATGTTGTAGGCATGGGGGTTTACAACGCGAGTAACAACTATTCATATGCGCATAAATTGAATAGTTCTTCTTTCTTGTAAAAGAAGAATGAAAACTGCATGTGTAGTTTAATTTGTAATGAAAAGATGTAATGCAATACTATGATAAATATAATGACACAGAGACAGTAAAATTGACAAAATATCTTTATGAAGATTCTAAATACAAAAGTTTTGATTTTTAGAGTGGACCAGCCAAAGGTTCATCTTATCAAGACACTATCACAATATTTTAAATAATACATATAAACTTCATAGTCTGTTTCTAAAAGATAAAGTTGATAATAAATTAAATTATCAATTATAAAACTATTCTCTTTAACAAAGCAAAAATGTATCACTCATGTATAAAATATTCCTTTATTTATGAATGCCATATTTTATAGTTAATATATTTCTGCCTTTACATTATATATTATCAAGTATTTTTTTAATGTCGTAATAACCCGTAAAGTGAAACCTGAGTTTAAAAAACTTGTATTGTGTTGATGTGTATTGTGAAACTTGTATTGTGTAAACTTTTATATACTGTTATATATCTTCGTTTTACTAATATATTTTATCCATACAAAAAATTATTTTCTTGTAGACAGAAAATTCATGTTTTCTTTAAAATAGAAACAATTATTTTTTTAGTATCACGCAGTGAAATATGATCTTTTGGGTGGTTATTCTTGTTTAATTTTCTGGATTTCCATCCCAAGGTGGAATGATGATTAAATAATATAAGGCACATTGTTCGGAGAACTGTCATTTCAGGAACATGAGTTCAAATCATATTTCAACTAGGTGTTAGTAATACTTTTAATGTAAAATTAAAAAAATCGTGGAAAAATTTGAACTAAAATGTATACTTTTCATTACTTTTGAATACAACGGAAAACATACGCAGTTAAACAAATCTGTTTTGGAACAAAACATTTTCTTGTATTTTTGGACGTAAAATTCAGTTTTCGTTAAGAAAAAATTAATAGCAAAAGAAAGTTAAATTTTTTCGCAGGGGAAATGCGGAATTAAAAAAAAAAAAATTCAAATATAAACAATGTAACATTGTTATTAATATAATTTTTATTATTTATTTTATACTCTTAAGTCGAAAGCTCTTTTTACTTTCATTAAGAAAACACTGAGTAACAATCGTATCGCCCCACGAAGATAATTTATTTTTAGAATATTTGCAAACATCCTTTTAATTTATACTTGGTGCCTGTGTCAAGTTGTAAAATGCACACAACCTGAATCTCATGACTGAAATATAATTTCCAATTAATATCGCCTAATGAATATTTTCGAAATATTGAAACGTACAATCTCAAAAACAGGAACGATAGGAACACCTGTTAATTTAGTTTTTTTACTAGAATGCGGAATGAAACAAACAAAATTAGAAACATTTCTACCAAAATAGTAAGTTCTAGTCGCTACTATGATTTTTCTTTGTCTGTTCAGAATGCTCCTCCATCAAAGTAAGTATTTTTCGAAACAAAATATAAAAATATTTATATATAAGGGATTGTACAGTGGATCTCTGTGCACTTTCCATTATTGCTGCCGTGTGGTCAACTTCGAGTAATGTAAATTTAACAGTCATTAATTCAAAGTACAATTGCGAATATTTTATCATGTTGTTCACAAATTCAGTTACTTTTGATGATTTAATTATTTTGTGATACACTTTAAGTTTAAATGTTGACTGAAGAGTTGCGTAACTTTACATTCACCACAATTATAGTTCTAAGAAGAATAACATTGTAGAGGGGCTAATTTTCTTTATAACACATGTATTTTGTAAGATTCAGGTTCATGCAAAATACCATACAAATATTCATAAATACAGAAAAGTACAAAATTTGGACAGTAAATATATTACTTGATGTCTCCAACAGGTGGTTTTGTCGTTCATTGGAACTTTGCTCCACAACGTCCACATAAATATTACTGCTACATGTTCAAAAGTCAGAATGTCTAATGTAACAGTATTTCTTTATAGATGCACAAACGAAAGTATAAGTAATTTTGCCATTCATTCTTCACATAAGTGAATCGTAGTTATCCGGCGTTTGATGCTACCTACTGATCAGGAGGCTTCTTTGTTACTACCTGATCAGGAGTGATCAGTGGAGTTACAACCTGATCAATGTTACCACCTGAACAGGTGGAGCGCAGGCCAAAGGTAACAATTCATTTCGAAAAATTTCATAGTCAACTGTCTCTTTTCTCAAAAGAGATTATTTATGGTCAGTGCTATTTGCCATTTGATATTATGTGCTTTTTCAATACCACTGCCATACATTTAATACAGAAAGTCAAAATTAGACCCTTTAGGAGATATGGGGTCACAAGATGGTTATTGCTTGGCTGTATCACATTTAGCTGCATTGGTATAATAAAACATTATTTTTATAAAACTACTTCGCTTATATTTAAAGCAAGACGCTTAGCTTTAGTTACAACGAACAAAGTATTAAAACATAGCGAATAGAATGGTTTATTATATGTAGTTAAACAGTCAAACAATGACCATCGCCCAACCATTTGTGACCACCCTGTACATATTTGTATATTAAGTATTATCTTCTATCGATAGGTGGTTCAGAATATCAGTGGTATTTAATGCAATACCAATCCAATGCTACCTGTTACCGTCTCATCTAAACAGACATGTAACTTGAAAAGTTGGTATTCGGCAGTAAAAATGAACCAGAAGATGGCATGTTGTTTTCTATCAAAGAGGTGGTTCACTAGTTCAATGGCTTTTGATGCACTATTTATCCATTATTGCTAACTGACATTATCAAACATCGTAAAATGTCGAAAGTCACAGTCACCATTACAGAAAACCACTAAAAACTAAAACATCTTCCAAACAATGGTTCAACAGTCCTCGATTCTTTTCAGAAATAAATTAAAATTGTCGAAACGCGGACGTGCGCGTTCATCGACGTTCCCCCCATCACAGACTCTCGCTTTGCACCACGCCGTTCCTCAGCTGCCGCACGGCCACCGACTGCACTCCGCCGTCCTCCGTCGAGCGGCCGTTGACGTTGGCGTATATCGGCTGCGGGTTGCTGCTGAAGGTGACGAGGCCGTTGGGGTGGTTGCGCACGCCGGAACCGAACCCGGAGCCGTTGTTGTGAGCGTCGGCCGCTGCGATGGCCGTGATGCTCGGGTAGGCGCGGAGGGTCGAGGAGTCTTTGTGCTCCACTCGGCCGCTGGAGAGGGTGCTGCTGCTTTTGATGGCTTTGGCCTTCCTCCTGTAAGAAATAAATGTAAGGCATTTGTTGTCAAAAAGTATGAAGACAGTTTTAAAAGTTATCACCGGTGTGTACTGTTTATTTCTATTTATAATAATAAATAAAAATATAGATCTGTTATAATCAATTTACATAATTTCATCCTGTTTTAATAAATGTTGAATAAAATAAGTTCCTAAATGTCGAAAATAATTTAATATTTTAATAAATTCAGTTCATTATTTTGACTAAACTTTTTATCAGAGCATTTAGGGAAATTTGCGTGTTTTCTCTTTAATACTTTGCTTGGTTGATCCAAAATTTTCATACAGTGGAAAACCAGTTTTTCTACCAAAACAATGCATAATATTTCATTTTAAAAATGTGATTTTTTATTTTAATTGATTATAATTAAAAACGTATCTTTATTAAAATAAAAAATAAACATTTAATTGGTAACTATAATACTCTTTGAGTAGGCAATGGAGATTTTTCGACGATAAAAAATATCTCATTACTTTTTCAAATTACTTTTTATAACCATTTTACCAGAAATTTCTTAATCCATTTTAATTTTTTGTTTTTAAAAAAATTCAATCATTTTAAATACTTTATATTAAATAATAAATAATTGAAGTATAAAAAAAAATTAAGTTTCATTTAAAGTTTTAACTTACGTTTTAACGCATATTGCGGCAGCAATGATAATAATGATCAGAAGGGCTCCTGCACCGACGGCAATTGCGATGCCTGCATTGATAAAAGAAAAATAATTATTTAAATATATGAAAATACATCTTGTATATGTATTTTATTTGAATAAAATAATAAAAATTACCAATAGTTTTTGACGCATCGACATCTTGACCATCAGCATCTGAAATAGAAAAAAAATCAAACAGGAGAAGGTGCATAACTTTGTAATTATTAAAAGACTATATTTTTGAATTATGAAACTATTTGGAAAAATAAACAATTTTAAAGGATACATTTTTATATTAAATTTTATTAAGTTAAAAACTAAAATAACTTGTATTAATCACGTTCAAAATTAATTTTAAAACCTTTCTTCTAAAAGGTTGACTAACTAGAATAATTAATTTTAATGAAATTTTGTACATAAATGCTTACAAATAATGCATAGCATAAATAAAAGTTTGCAAAAAAAACAAAAGAATAATCTTTTAGGAGACAATTCATACAGAAAAATATATCCAATTTTAAAATTACATATTTTTGCATTAACAACACAGCAGTGGCGGCCCGTGGTCAAAAATGTTAGTGCAGCCGAAAACATGTAACTCCCCCCTTCCCCCTTTTTCCACAACATACATGAACGGACGTTCTTTAAAATTTATTACACAAACTCAAATCAAAGTTTCCTTTCAACTTTTATTAAAGATAACATGTCAAAATAATAGAAAACACTTACTTATTTTTTGAAAATTAAATCAATCCTTCTATCAAACTTGCGAATCGGTAAATTTTATTATTAATTTAAGTAAAGAAACAACAACACACGTGCAAACTTATCGAAAACTATTTCCGTTTGGAGAGATTCTTCGAAATTATCGTTTTCCTCCACCAAGCCTCGCCGATTTAGCAAAGAACCAATCATTTAATCGAAACCCCTAGTACAGCTAATTTGAAAAAATCCTTTTGCGCTACGTTTGTGTCGTCACATCCTCCATTTTAGCGTGTTGGGGAATTCATACTACGTAAGGTTGCCATGGCAAGGATGCAGCCGATTTCGAACTTCGCTTTTTGGCTGCAATTTTGATTGAATGGAGTTTTTTCCTCTCCTGAATGTGTGCATTACGGAAACACGTTTGCTATTTATTGGAGATTTTTTTTTACTTAGAGTTGAAATTTCATCTTCATTTCCAATTCTAATCTTCATTTAAAAAAATTAGTAAAATATATAATTTTAGTTTTAAAATACACTAATAAAATTAGGTGCATCCCGGCTGTACTTGCTGTAGTGCACGAGCCGCCACTGCAACACAGATTGATTAGTAGTAGATAAATTAAAAGGTAATTTGCAAATTTTTTTAAAAATATGATAATTCTTTAAGATTTATCCTAAATTTATAACTACGTTTACATTAGAAAAATATAGCAGAAAAATCATAAAGTATGTAATTACGTCTCCCATCAGCAGTATTTTCAATTTCGAGTACAATATCTAAAAGAAAGGGAAAAAAAATATTTACATTATAGAAATAAATAAAAAAATACATACGAATGATAAAATATTTTGTTGAGTTCATTTTTATTTCTGAACACTTTAAAGCACATATGCATATGCGAAAATACACGTTTATCCACTGTCCCTAACACCTCTCAAATGATTAAATATGGACTTTCTTTTGATTCCCTATTCTTGAAAATGAAAGACAAACGCAATTTCTATTACTATAATACGCCGATTTTTCCTCAGCAGTAAGACAGTGCTGGATTCCACCTGAGTGAGGCCCGTTAAACCCTGTTTACACTTGACATATACCCTAGATATAAGTGACCCGAAATCTTTCATAATAAAAAATATTTAATAAAATTTACATTGCTTGATAATAAATTTACCTTAAGTGTCTGTAATCGCTTTTATTTATAAAAAAAAAGTTAAACAGTTAGAGTGTTATTAAATCTGCCCAGAAATTATGAAAAAGAAAACCTTAATTATTTAAAAAAAAAAACGGAAATACTTAATACTTTTTAATGTGTTCAAATACATTTTGAATGCAGTTTATTTAAACGAAAATAAGATGTATGAGTTTTAGAGCACTGAAAAATTGGACTTGATGTTTTGAGAGGTTATTTGAGAGCAATGGGACCCTCGTTTGAAGGCGAATTTCCCTTGCTTTGCTGTCTTGCTTCTTCGGTTGTAAAGCCCGATACAGCGATAAACTGTTTCTCCATTTCATCTTAATTTATAGCTTATACTTAAACAAATAGGTTGAGATTCCCATATAATATCCACAGTGTACTTGACTCCTGAAACGAGATGCCGTTAGGGGAACCTACCGACGCATTTGGGTTCGAGTCCGCTCCACTCTCCAGTCGAGAGACACGTCCTGATGGGATCTCCAATCATCTGGAAGTCCGGCAGACACCTGTACTGCACCATGCTCCTGTAGGTGGTGGTGCCGTTGGACAGGAACCCCTGGCCGTTGGCGATCGCCGATGGACTCTCGCAGTCCACAACTGGGGGGAAAATATGGGGAAGTCAGTTTACAATTAATAATTGCAACATTTTGCATTTCATAGTATTATATAGCAATGCTCTCTGCAAATCCGTCCTTCCATTGGACGTTTTCTCCTTATGCACGTAGCCAGAGGCGTAACGTAGTTTAGGAACACGGTGGTGATAACGCGGGTTCGGAACTTGCCGATGTCCAGCTTTATAATATAAACCGAAAATTATATTAATTAGTATAAATAAGTCATTACTACATGATATAAATAAATAACGTATTACATCGGGGTAACGTAAGTTTACTTAGTTTCAAGTCGATATATTACTTTTGTAACTGTTGCAAATGGTTGAGTCCATAAATTGGGTTTAAGTGTATGATTTATTGCTTCCACTCGAAGATATACGGCGAACGCAGGCGCACGTGTTCTGCGCATGCGTTGGTGTTTTCGAAAGCACTGCTCTGCAAGGCCAAAAGGAGAAGCTTTTGTATGTTGGATATGAGCGGTTGGGTGCTCCCACTGCTCTTTAGATGCTTCTACTAACATAATAAACGTTGTTGTTTGTTGAAAATATGCAGTCGGTGTTTCATTTACCCGGACAATAAGATTAAGGTGGAGAATTTCCCACAGTAAAAGTTCAAAATGATTTAAAAGGGTTTCTAATATCAAAAAATTACACCTTGTAAAAAAGATATAGGTAAACATTAAAATATGTTATTATAGATATTGTTGTACTAATTGATAATTACTATCTAATATGTGGGTCAATCAATTTTGAATTTAAAAAATGCTTGTTTGAAGATAACAGTGTATCTTAAAGAGAAACAGAAAGTTAAAAATTTCATTTGCGAAACAAAACTGAGTTTTTATATTACAGTGTCACTACATATATTACTGTATGCACTTCTGTTATTTTACAATGATACGCTATTTTTTTTAATTAGAAGTTCTTTTCTAAAGAATGTTCTAATCATCATCCTATGTGTCCCCAAAGTCCTCATGACAATTAAATTCAGCCATTACAAATAAAATAAGTTTCACATGTTTTTTTATGTTACCAGCAATGTATTAATATCCTTTACTTATTGTATTTATAAATTCTAAGAAGTCAATTAATATTATGTGAGTATTTGGACTTCAGTTTTTAAACATGGCATTAGAAATATTACTAATCATATTTGAAGAGGCTTCAACTCACGCTTGCAGGAAGGGGTCTCTCCGCTCCATTTACCATCCCCACCACACACTCGACTGGCGTTTCCAGCGAGCTCGTACCCCTCATCGCAACCGTACGTCACCCAGTGCTCCACCACGTAGCTGTCCCCATCCACCACGGTGTGGTCGTCACGGATGTCCGGTTCTCCGCACGCCACCACTACAAGAAGAGAAACTGGTTAGGCAAACTCATGGAGTAAAGATAACAAGTTACGCATCCACAGAAGCTAAAATTGTGACCGCGGATTTTTAGTTTATCGCCAAGGAAGTCGAAAGTGAGAGGGTTCAACTACAAATTTCGTTTCATCCCAGCAACCACATTTCATAATTAAGGGAAGCAATTAAAATACCGACTCTAACAAAATTGGTGCAACCGCCATCTTGATTAATACAAGGTTGATTTCATCCATTCACTCTAGATTCATTGCTTTGAGGATACATACAGTTAAATTAATTTGATCCGATTCAAAACTCGTTTCTCAAATTTCTTCTGTTATCATTTCTCCATGGATAACCTTTGGTTACAACAAAATGGTACCTGAAATTTTGGTTGGCTGAAATAACATCGCATTGGAGCTGCACAGTTGAGTATTGTCAACGGCTCGAGATCTATCTCGAAGGAAATACACTGGAACACTGCCTCGTAATTTTGAAAAAGTCAACATCAAGAAAAATATTGTCAACACCTGAAGCCTGATTCAACACCTGACCACCCCAGTTACCTGAGGTAGATGTGAGGACGTTTGCATGTCATGTCAACATGTCAAAAATTATTAAAAAAAATTAGATAAGCATGGAATATTATTTTCAAAAATATATTACATTTATCCGTTTTTGCAAAATATAATCCTAATATTTCAAAACATATCCATTTAATTATAAAACTTAAAACACCGAAGTTGCATAGAAATAAATACATTTTCTGCTATTTACAATCTGACAGATTTGTTTATTTTTTCTTGGGAACTTCTCGTTTAGGCCTATTCTACACGAATGAGAAAGCACGGGTGGTTCTCGGTGATTCGAGAATTCATAATCCAAACTTTGGGGTTCTTCTAAAGCAGTTGAAGTCATTAACGGTGACATTCAAATTCTGTAAATTCTAAATAAAATATGCAAGGTCCAATTAGTTTGAATATTAGGGTTATTAGAAGATCATCGGCCTTACCTTCGCACGTAGGTTCGCTGTTGCTCCAGGTGCCATTTTCCATGCAGAGTCGCCTCCTGGGCCCATGGATCTCGAAGTTGACGTCGCACACGTACTCGGCCTGACTGCCGTAGTAGGTCGTGTTGGAAGGCAGCAGCCAATGACCGTGGGGAACGGGCTTAGGGAAACCACAGTCAATATCTGAATAAAAGAAGAATTCCAAGAGTTGAAGCTAGTAAAAGTCCACGATGTTTCATTGATATGAATGTTAATATTTCATATTTATACTGCCTCAATTATGTTTATTCAAATTTCGGTTTCTATATTTTCCCTACTAGAACTAGGTAACTGCATAAGAAGTTTAAGGTATTACATGTAATTTTCCCTTGTTTAGAAACCATTGTTTCTGAGATACAAAATAAAGCCGGAGGGGACAACTTACACATGCAGAGGGGCGGTTCGTTGGACCACACTCCCGTGGGTTGGCACGCCCTGAGGGGCTCTCCCTTCACCGGAAGGTGCCCCTGGATGCAGCGGTACTGGACGGTGGAGCCTACGCGGAAAGAGTCGGCCGACGCCCGGTCGTTGCCCCCGTACACCACGGTGGCGTTCTTCGGCACCTCGGGGGGCACGCATCGGATCTCTGCAACACAAAACCATCGGAAAATAAAGTAAACTTTCACACGATAAATTTATGAACTAGCAGAAATACCCTTTCTAAGTGTGGGTTCAATATTGGAGAAAGATATAAAAATTCTGTCTAGCATCGGGTACAGTAGGTAAGACATTCATTTATGTGGTTTCAGCGCCAATTTAAAAATTAAAATTTAACCCAAAATCTCGATTTGTAATGAATTATAACTTAAATACGTACAAAGTTGTCCTTTCAACATTTTGTTACAAAAATACTAATAACTTAACTATACTCTCAAAAATAATTCTGTAAAAGTTGGTATTTAATTTTAAAATACCCATTTAAAGCCAACAAATTATGATTTGAATCGTTCCTGTATTGATCAAATAAAGGTACATCAATAACCCATCAATTTATATCGGGAAGTGTCCATAGAAGCAATGTAGTGTACTGTTAATTTTGTAAAGCAAAAGTTAAAAAAATATATATATTTTTTAAAAGCAAATATATTTATTTTATTTGGTAAATATAAGACATAATATGAAAGTATGTTTTATTAAAATTATAAATACCATAATAATATACTTTTGTTTAATATTTGTTTTTTTTAAACTTCATTAGTAACATAGTGTTGCCACTATAGTGTTTCTAATGCAAGTAGACTGCTAAAAATGGTTGCTCGAATTTAACGAAAGTATCATTAAATCATCATTCGCTCCGATTAAAATTTGTCATCGATTTATAAAAGTGTACTCATCACTGTGCCGAAAGTTACTATTGCAGCATCGCTACACTCTAGACAAATTATTATTAAAATGCCGATTATCACTTTACAAATTGAAATCAAATAAAAACGGTTCTATAAACGTTAAAAAAAAGTATGATAACTGAAATATGTTAACTTTAGAATGAAAACTTCAGACTGTTACTTTATGAATTTAACAGTTAAATAAGAACGCGTACTTTCATACGTATTATTTGAAAACGTGCTAATTTCACTCAGTACCTTCACACTTTGGCGCGTTGTCGCTCCACTTCCCGCTCTCCGTGCAGTGTCGAATCCGGCTCCCGATCATCCTGAAGCCGGAGTTGCAGGAGTAGCTGGCCACGCTCCCCAAATGCGTGCTCCCGTTTGAGTACTGCACCTCACCCCGAAGCAAAGGCTGCACCCGGCCGCATTCCACATCTGGAATGCAAAACACACAAACACATTAGAAGTTGCTTCATGTTGGCAGAATTGAAGTCGAAATAAGGTTTTTGGTTTGATTTGCGTCGAACTAGAGCTGCACAGTGGGATATTGGCGACGGTTCGGGGCCTATCTCGAAGGAAAGACGCGGGAACGATGCCTCGTATTTTTGAAGCATGGTCAGATGACGAGGACAACACCTGAGCTGGCACCCAACGCATTCAATAGATGTCGGGATTTTGGACCTCGATCAGATTAATCGTGCACCAGTCCCGTATACACGCCGTTATTTTTTGTGGATGTTCTGGACGACATTCTAGTATTTTGGTAGCGAAGTTGGCGACCTTCCGATCGCAATATCACTACTTTTTATTATTCTTTAGTCTAGTCCATCGCAAGGTTTTGAACTGGGGACCCTTGGATTCCCAGCTGACGCCTAATCCACTCGGCCACGGATTCCTCCGAAATAAGGATACATAAATAGGATAATGGTGACGTGACATTTTCAAAACAAATACAGGAGAGCATTTTATTGCGATTCTGAGACAAGGTCAAAACGTGGGAACCCCATCTGAAACTGCAGAGATGGCGAGCAAGTGTCAGCTCACATTTTGAAAATTCAAACTAATTTCCACGGAAATAGTAAATAAATTGGGCAATTGTCCCCTCAGTATCCTCGATTCATGTGTTTATGATTATTTTAGCTAAGTGCTTTTACCACTCCATTACAATCAGGGAAAAGCCATATGGTGCGTGAATATATATAAAACAAAGAGGTGTTCTACTCACATATGCAGGTGGGCAGACTTCCCGCCCACTTCCCGTCCAAGTTGCACTTGAGGACGGTCCCTCCCGTCTTAAAGTTGGTGACGTCGTTGGTGGAGATGGCCGACACCTTGTGTCCGGCTTTGCACCGGATCGGGATCTCAGAGTGGACGGTGAAGGTGGCGTTGTCCGGGATCTCGGCACCATTCGGGAAGTCCGGCTTGCCGCACTCGATCACTGGAAAGAATAGGAAATAATTTATAGAAATTATAAAGACAAGTTTACGCTTATTGTGTTCGGGATAAAATGCGTTATTTTAGAACTTAATCAAAGGATATTTTATGGAAAAATTCTGTGTTGTTTGAATATAAATGTTGATGTTTTGTTTAAGCTATTCATAACATATAATAATGCAAATCATTTCTGTTGATTTAATTATATAAGAAATTTTCGAATATGATTAACGTAATTTATTGCTTAGAGAATAACTTCGAGGCAGACAAATATTTTAGCTCACATGTGATTTTTTTTTAGTTTAATAATGATTTTTACCAAATAGAACTATCTAAGTATTAAGCTGTTCTTTGTCAAATTGACAAAGAATCTAATATGCATAAATTTTCTTTTTTTTAATGTAATATATATATACTTCATTAAGACGGCATAAATAATGCGACTTCAAGGAGTGTGAACGTTACCAGTAAATATTAAGACATTAGGTATTCCACCATCAATTAGTAACGTCCCCACTATACTTCTTATAAGTGTATATTATTCTAAATTAGGATTATCCATAAGATCCGAGTCAATATTTAAAATAAAACCAACCTAGATTTTTTTACGGTAGTTCAATAATTAAATATTATACACCGTTAATTGCGATATTGCTTTTAAAGCATTCTCACCATTGTTCATACAAGATACATAAGAAAAATCATCATCGGATATTCGATTAACCGGACTCACATTTACAGGAGGGTTCCCTGCCGCTCCACTTCCCAGTCTCCAGACACGACCTCTGATCGTGCCCTATGATGGTGTGGTTGTCGTTGCACCGGTACTGGACACGGCCCTGGTACGTGGTGCGTCCACCGTCGTCCAGCAATCGATACGTCCCATTCTCCAAGGTCAGGGGGCGACCACAGTCAACATCTGGTAAACAAAACGATACAGGATGTTAAAGGAAATAATAATATGTTTCTTCTATATGGAGGAATCTCTTTTCCTATACTAAACTTATGATGTAATCCTCTATAGCAAAAGGAGGGTTATAACATTGAAAAAGCTTGTTTTAAAATTCCCGGTAAGAGGTTGGTTGATTGAATGAATACCGCACTGAAGCTACATAATGGACTAATGTCAATTATTAGAAATATAGTCCTGAGAATAGACCTGAAAATTATTGTATTGTAATTTGAAATCATGTCTAGATGACGATAACAATAACTAGGCTAGCACCCCATTCTCCTACCTTCCACACTACGAACCGCATATGACATTTGAACATTCAGCACGTAAGTGCTATTATAAATGTAGGATGTTTGGTTGACAACGAGAGTCAAGAAAGCAAATTATAAATAGTTCTTATTTCGAAAAGTCTTTACTTAAATTTACCTTAATCTAATTCAGGTATATAATAATATAAAATATAATGATATAAAAGTTTAATAACTTATACTCTTTATACTTTTACTTGTAACCAATTTATTTACTACATGGTCATTATTATAGCCCCAGAGAAACGTATTAGGATATTTTTTTATGAAATGTTAAATAAAAAATATACACTATATCTTAAACGCTGCTAAATTAGTAAATATGTATCTAAAAGCGTAGTTCGACAAAAAAAATCTATTATATTCTAAAAAAATATTAGTATTTATGTACACTTTTGGTACAAAAATTTACAAAATATCTATATATATATATATTAAAACTTACGTATTATATTACTTTAAAAATTTAATTTTAAGTTTTTTTTGTCTATTTTTCAACTACTGCGTGTTCATCAGATCATATGTGCAATAAAATCTTTAACCTTTTGGCGTTCATGGACGTGATATCACCTCCAAGGTTCTCCTTTTTTTTCCAGCACTGTACTTAATTTTTAAATTCGTAACAGTTTTCCATTTTACAATATTTTTGAAATTTATAGGTTTTAGGTACAAGTTACAAACTATCTCTTTACAATTATTTACAAATTTTAAAAAATAACTTAAAATATTATTCTTAGGAAAAATTAATAAAAAGTTCAAACAGCGAAAACAACTTTACAATTACCAAAATCGCTTGAGCGTCAGTGTATTTAAAATCTGGGGTTAGAAATAAGTTCTGATATTAATCTGTAGATGGCGCTGTCCACTTTCTCATATTTCTTCATTTTAAAATGTTGGGTAATAAATTAGTCATTTATTTTCTACATAGATGGCGCTAATTAGATAGTTTTCATTGATATATAGCGATAACATTTTGGTCACATCATATAAATTTTTGATAAATATCCAAATTTTTTAAAAGAAAATCAATATTTAAAAATTGCAGCAACCAGTATTTTTAGGGGATTATAAAGTGACGTCATACCGTTCGAAAAAAAAAATTTAGATTAAAAAATAATTGTATTTTTTTTTAAATAAAAGCTCAGGAATTGCCAATACATATGGTGCTTCGTTTTTAAAAAAATAT
This sequence comes from Troglohyphantes excavatus, assembly GCA_963932185.1. Classification (NCBI taxonomy): domain Eukaryota; kingdom Metazoa; phylum Arthropoda; class Arachnida; order Araneae; family Linyphiidae; genus Troglohyphantes; species Troglohyphantes excavatus. The sequence goes on from OZ010667.1 coordinate 61,583,046, forward strand.
TCACATTTTCAAAATTAAAAAGAAAAGTTAAATAAAACTGAAAATGCAATACCAAAACCAGATCTGTCCAATAAATAAAAAATCTGATCCACTAGATCTTTTTGTTACATCTGGAAATGCCTACAAGTCGCGTTTCATGTAAATGAATACACCTCTCCATTGACAAATACCGCACACATTTCAATTAGATTGGGCCAAACTTGTTGGGCCACGAGCCTGTTGTCAGACGTCAATATTTGTATAATTAGACAAGCGAAAGGCACTCACACTTGCAGATGGGGTCCCTGCCCGTCCACAGTCCTCCCAGCTGGCACGTCCTCACCTCGTCCCCGACCAGCTTGTGGCCCTTGTCGCAGGTGTACCGCACTTCGTCCTTTGCTTTCACGCCGCTCATCTCCATGGACCCGTTCGAGGGCACCTGCAGGCTCTGGCACCAGTGGTCTGAAGCAAAGTATAGAAATATTAAGACACGGAAACATTTATTGCGGAGCATCAGATAATCTAAGATCCCCACCCATTTGCGTGGTCTTAGGGACTCTTTATATATTCATTTTAAAAAAAAATTCGAACTTTTTAGTTTATTCGGTAATTTTGTTTCAAATATAAAGATTTTTTTTTTATAATTCGACAATTAGGCTTCATTTTCGATAGATTTCTATATTTAAAATCAATTGTAAAGGAAGGTTATCGAGAATTGAAGACGAGTTAAATTAATGTAGGTGAATAAACTTTATCATGCGAAATAATACGTTTAAATTTTGATTGGAATGTCCAATTTTAGTCTGCAAATTTTAGTCGATCGAAACCCCCTCCCCCCTTCACCGCAATCGTATTCACCTAGCGAAAGCCCTTCGTGGTTTTTAATCTTCAGATTTACAGTTTAGGCCACAGAATATACTTTTATTTATGTCCATTTGATATGAAGCATAGAAGATAAAAATAATGGCGTCACAGGATTTGTTAAAATCCCATCATTTTATATTAGCTGTAAGAATGAACTAATTATTGGGCCAAATTGTGAAACAAGCAAACGGATAATCCGTAGCAAGTAAATAGGGTCGCAGAACTCATAAAATGGTGTGCGCCACTCACATAAGCGCACGGTTGAAGTGAAACTTCTTTCGTCTTCCTTAACCATGCGAACTGAAATAATCACTTCAAAAATTCCTGCTAATATAAATAATTGTTAACCAGACATTGGCAGTGAAACATAATTTCCAAGCAATAACAAGTAAATACATTACATCGAGACGTCGCGCCGGCGTTTCGAGCTCCAGTAACGACACATATTTAAAATTCCGCCAAAATCGATATTTGAAAACTTAAATGATATTAAACAAAAACACGCAACACACAACAGCTGATGCATCGATACCGATTTAAACTTGTAGTTGACTTATACTCATGTGTTGCTAGCTAAGAACATTTCATGTATATCCGTCTGTGTCATGTTCGATTTTCATGTCATTCAAGATTCACTAGCTACGTGAAAGAAGTTTCACTTCAAAACACGTTTAAAATTCAGAATCAATGAGACATAAAATAATATTTTTCGTTTTCTGCTCTATCACTTTCTTCGCACCAATTTAGAGAGCAGACATTCCAGATGAAAGGGCCTACTCACATTCACATCTGGGTTCCGTGCCGTTCCATTTGCCGTCCTCTGCGCACCGTCGCACGCCGTCCCCTACCAGCGTGTAGTTGTCGTCGCACACGTAGAGGACCGTGCCGTTGTAGGTCGTCCTGCTCTCCGGGTAGGTCACCTTGCCGAAGTTGATGTTCTTCAGGTCTCCGCAATTCACGTCTGGAATCAAATTGTAAGAAACGTAAACTACACAATGAATTAAGACCGTGCGTATTTGCAATGATTTTAACCACCTCAATAATTTTAAATTTCATATCCGTTAGTTGCATCGATGGTTTTCCCGGCATTACACATAGTTTAAGAGTACATAGAAAAATCTCAACTTTCGATTTTTTTTTTTAAGTTTAAGCTTTTTAGCGTTATTGAAATCCGTCTCTACTAAAATAAAGTTTAAAAAAAAATTTGCTAGAAAAGAAATGTGCTGGAAATATTACTTAAACTCTCGTTCAGTGAAAACAAACTTGCAATTTCGATACTTTCCTCGCACTCATTTTGTATAAAAAATTGTGTCCATGCAATAAACAACATTTATCGAACAAGCCATGAGAATCACATGCTTTTTAAATCAAGCGGACCTTTTGCGAAGGTAAGTTGATGAAATTAATTCCAAATTTAATTGAGTTCAGACTCCTACGGAAAATGCGTCCGGCATATTAACACATTAACTACATGACGTGAACTTTACAAGTACTGAGTTGAATTACAATCGGTTGATTTCCTGTTTTGCTTGATTTCCGTCGCTTGTTTTAGACTCAATAATTGATTATCACACCAATGGATTAACTGACCTACTAATCGATATTTTCGAAAAGCCCCACCCTTCCCATACAAAATTCGAACGAGGTGTGGTCAGTCATCACTTGTCACGATATGGAATACTTTTAAATCGAACTAGAGCTTTCCCATAGGAAAGTAATTAAAAAAAAATCTACCTCTCACTTATCTAAACGTAGTCAGCATACAAATAGTCATTTCACATTTTATTTCAGACTTGGAGTCTTCTACTTCAATTGTATAGTTACGACTCCGGCTAAATATCCTCTGTGACGTCACTTAATTTAAATGGTTTAAATAAGAAGTCAGAAACTCGTTTGCTGATTCGCTAAAACCTTTATTGATGGGCGTTACCCAACAGCCAACTAACTGGAGACAGACTGCGCATAGTTTTTGGATAAAACTTTTGCATTAAATTTATTTCTTTGCACTATTCACTGCTTATGATATTTACAGTGTGAATAATTACGAATCAGGAAAAATTAGTTTACATAAAAAGAATCAGTTTCACTATTTTTGGTTCTCTTGACAGATTTTTACACAGATTTCAACAATTTCTATATTATAAGACCCAAATATATGACATAATAACTATTTAATCAAAATGTTTGGACGCATTTTTGAACGATTGCTAAAAATTTTAAATCGAGCACATTCTTGATATGCGATTTGTGTGTCCCTTTTCTTAGCCACGGTCCTTTTAACTTTTATAAACGTTTTGGATATCATAGCAGTAAATTTTTTTTGGTGATCCATACGTGTTTTTACAGTAACGTATCGACGTGAAACGTCTTTAAAATTATCTGTGCGGGAATATTAAGATAAAAACACTACGTTAAGCTTTTAGGGGCCACTTTAATACACTTTCCATTCAACCACTATAACTCCGTGAAAAAAAAAACACTATTGACATAAATCTAATTTCGTTTTATACGAAATTAAGCACCGATGTGTGCGTGTGTAAAATCTTGAAATAAACCGATGTGCGTAGAGGGCTTGGATGGGGCCCTCCGAGCCACAGGTAACACATTGCGCATAAGTAATAATTTACGAGCTATTCGAAGCTTGGAACTTCAGTGTATTTCAAATTGAAATGTTACGGTTGTGAGTCCTCGTACTCACATTCGCATGTGGGTGCGGATCCGCTCCAGAACCCGGAGCTCTCGCACTTCCTCATCCGATCCCCGACCACCTTGTTGCCGGTCGGGCAGTGGTAGGTGACCGACTGACCAAGTCGGAAGTCCTTGTCCAAGACGGTCGAGTTCTCCTGTCTGTCTGGATTCCCGCAGTTAGAGGGACCTGGAAAAATTTAAAAAAAATCAACACATTGCAAGTCTATAAAGTTTTTATTTGGTTTGGATCTATGAGGGAGATCTTTAAAACGTCAACTATTATAATTGGTTAATGGTAAAAGAAATGTCAGGACAACACTCCATGCCCCATTATTTGTATTGTTTGAAGTATTAGTTCATTTACTATACTATTTTTACGAATATATCAATAAATATATATAAATATATAAAATAAATAATATATATAATTTTTTTTACCAATATTTCATAAAATTGCTCAATTTGTATGATTTCATGCAGTATACTACATTAATATCCGATAAAATATGGGTCGAGAATCATTGCTTGATTCTTATTCCATCCATTTAGTCAGAGATTGTCGAATTAATTATTTATTTTAAAAAGTATTTGACGGACAAATAGTGGATCGTTAAAAAGACAGATAGATAGTGGATAGATAGATATTCAATAAGTATGTAATATTCTCTTTTCGGTTTGATACTTTTTCCCAAAATTGTTTCATTTAACTGTGTTGCTATTTAGAACTTGATATTTAAAAAAAAGTTTACTATGCATACAATGGATCCATAACAAAATTAACCTTGTATAATAACTTCAAACAACCGAAACCAAACAGAGAACAAAATCCACTCACTGTACTGGCACACCCACGGCAGGTAGTCCAGGTCGCAGGTGACGTCATTCCACAGCCATCTTCTACCCCCGTCCAGCACTATGCAGTTCTGCTGGCCGTTGTAGTTGTTCGGCTGGTCCTCCGCCCACATATACTGCTGCACTGCGGTGTCTGCAAAGGAAGACACCACATTCAGATCCCGATTTCAATGCCTTCAAACATGCTGTCATAATAGACAGCGAAAAGAGGGAACAGAAAGGGCTCATGGGTTTGGTCTACGTAAAAACTTAGATCCCCTTCAAGCTGCTTTAAATATTAGTTACTAAATACCTGTATATTTGGCAGATTTGTGTAATAAAGTTTTATATTAATTTACAAGTGCTAATTAATATTGTTTTACATATTGGTACTCGATGTTCCAGCGAGAAGAATGATCCATTTGACAAGCACACACTAAATAGACACTTTTTGTGTCAGACGTGTTTCAAAATCAAAGTTTAACCCTCACAGTACCAATCTAGATCTCCAAAGCACTCAAAGTTCCTACTCCCTGAACATTCAAGCCTAATTTTCTATGGGATTCCTCAAAGAGATAGTTCTGTACTCACCATCGCTTTGTTCAGTTCACCGCGCATATATTTAATTTTTAAAAGAAAGACGTTGAACCGATGTCTAAAACACACGTGTGCCGTGAGTATTGAAGACAATTACGCGATAATAAAAAAAATGGAGAAGGATTTACAACGTTTTAATTTGATAAATATTGCCATTTAAGCGAAAGAAAATTATAAAGTAGACCATTGTTCGTAAATCTCCGCTACATCTTTGTTAATCTTTATCTCATCAATATGTAATTAAAGCCCTTAAACCCTTTACACCATTTCGGACCGGCCCTTGAACTCACCGTCCACCCAGTGCCAGGTCCTCGCCCTCAGCCCCTGGTCCCTCTGCGCCCCGAGCCACACGAGCTTCGACTTGAGGGCGTCCCTCCTCCGCTCCAGCTCCGACGCCACGAAGCTGTGGGTCAGCCCCTCGGCCGAGTGCAGCAGCAGCCCTCCTCGTGCCCTGCAGTAGGTCTCGGCCGCCCCGAAGGAGCCGCCCTTGCTCACGGCGAACTCGTAGCAGGTGCGGCTGAAGGGGGTGAGCTCCAAGGCCTCCAGCTGGTTGCCGCAGCGGCCACTCGAGATCTCTGGAAAAAGGATGAATTTGAGTTAGTGAGCAAGAGTGATATGTTATTCTGTTACATAATTGATAACTAGTGCCATTAATACTATGGATATTTAGTACCATTATAGATAAATAGTACCATTATTACCAGAGATTACTAGTACCATTATGGGTAACTAGAACCATTATGGGTAACTTGTACAATTATGGATAACTAGTACCATTATGAATAAATAGCGTTATAGATAACTAGTACCATTATGAATAATTAGTACCATTATGGATAACTTCCTAAACTTTTACCATAATGGATAACTTCCTAAACTAGTACCATAATGGATAACTTCCTAAACTAGTACCATAATGGATTTCACTTCCTAAACTAGTAACATAATGGATAACTTCCTAAACTAGTATCATAAAGGATAACTTCCTAAACTAGTTCCATAATGAATAACTAGTAACATTATGGATAAATAGCTAAACTAGTACCATAATGGATAAATAGCTAAACTAGTACCACAATGGATAACTATTACCATTATTACCAAGGATATATTTAGAACCATTATAGATTACTAGTACCATAATTACCATGAATAACAAGTATTGTTATTGCTATTGAAAACTAGTCTCATTATTCGATACGCTGCGGATACAAAGGGCGAACTTAACGCTGTTTGATTCGAGAAAAATGCGTTTAAAGTTTTTGCATCTTTGGTGAACTTAATAAAAAGCTTTATTTATGCGCTTATTTTCAATTTAAAAGATCGAAGTCAGCAAATAAAAATACATTTCATATTTGGTGTCTTAAAAGCCAATTCTTTAACAAAAAATTGCCCAAATGCAATTTGAAGTTCGCCCTTTGTATTCGCAACGCCTCATTCGCAAGTGACAACAAAAAAAATTCATGGTGTTAGCTAATATGGTTACAAGACGAATCAAACAAATTTGACATTTCAGTTTTAATAATATTTCAGATCTATAATAATATTTCGGTAAACGTATTCAGAGGTTTTGGTATTCTGAAGACATTATTAAAAGATACATAATATTAATTTCATGTACGACTCCAATAAAACGGTGAGTAAGGTAGCATTCCACATATTCAGTATTGGCCTCCAAGTAAGTGGTAGCCTATTCAGCTCAGCCCAATGAAAACTAATGTGGATTAGCGTTGATTTCTGACAAAAACAATTCTAGAAACCCAAATTATCCAAATTACATATAGTATCTTATTTGTGATGTTTTCAAAATTTCTAAAGAAGTGTTTTTAAGCATCCCCATTACTATCGTATCGATAATTAAAAAATATATTATTAATTTTAGTAATTTAAAATAATAATTATTTTAAAGTAGATTTTAGCTATTAAAAAATTAGTAATTAATTTAACTGAGTCTGAGTAAATAAAAATTCATAATTTTTAATAGATTGGCATAATAATAACGTAATTAATTTTTGTCTGAGATGGGATCAAAGAAGTCCTTTTTTATACGAATTTTTTTTTAAATAACATAAAATAACAAAAAAATTCCAACTACTTTTAACTGGATAAATTACTTTAATAACATTCAAGCATTACAAACCAGCTCTTTAGGGTGTTACCTGTAAAATATTTAAGCTTAAGTCTTTCTTTGATAGGAAAATGTGCACTAACCTTGAGTAGTGAAAACCATTACTTCGCACACTGTAAGAGAGCCTTGTATCCCGACCATTTGGACGTAGACATAACGTCCGACTATAGGGTAAGCACAGTCGAAATCTTTGGTGACGCCGTCATCTTCAACAAATACAAAAAATAACAATCAATAACACAAATAAATAATATCTACACATTATCATTTCTGTCAAATAGGGTTACTATGACTCAACTTTCAGATTCATTCTTTTTGTATATATGTTACCGGAAAAGTGCAAAAATCAGAGTATTTGCAGATTCACTGGTGAATCTACAGATACACTAGGCCAATCCGTATATCTACACATTATCATTACTGTCAAATAGGGTTACTATGACTCTCAACTTTCAGATTCATTCTTTTTGTATATATGTTACCGGAAAAGTGCAAAAATCAGAGTATTTGCAGATTCACTGGTGAATTTGCAGATACACTAGGCCGATCTGTGTAAGTGCGGAAAATTGTTTGATTCACTAGTGAAAATGCAGATTTTTTAGTGAATCTGCAGATCCACTAATGAATCTGCAGTTCTCCTAGTAAATCTGCAGATACACTGATAGGCACTTGTGAAAGTGAAAATAAGATAATTGTTTTGGTTTCAACGGCAAGGTTTTGTGCGCTCATTAAGTTTTACACTTTTTAAAAATTACAAAAATCACGTGCATCCAAGGATGGACCCCTCGGACGACCTCCTAAATCTATATTATTAGTTTTTTTTTTAAATGACATGTGATTTTTGGTCATTCAATAGCCAACTGTGCAGCTTTTGTGCTACGTTAATTCTACCAACCGTACAGGAACATCTCATGTAATTCATTCTCATTGCAGTTTTGCGTGCCTGCTATGTTCAAATCGTAAACCTAAATGTATACTAATATTTATACAATATACTTCTAAGTATCCTCATTTTCTATTTAAAACCATCTCCAAGCGGACATCTCTCATAATGAAACAATCGGATGTCTTCTCTATTCAGCGAGCGGTGACGTTGAAAAATGTTTGAGATAGAGCATTTCGCGCTTTTACGATTCGGAATACGTGAATCTGCAGATTCCCTAGTGTATGTGTGGAAATTTTTATTTTGCAGATAATTCCGTATTTACACTGAACATATTAATGTATCTGCAGATACACAGCTTTCACGGTAAGATATATACTGCTTGATTATGACATTTTTAAAATTAAAAGCAATTTGTCGTTGTTTCTCAAAAAAGATCCAACCCTATGCAAAAAGATTCTTTTTTGCATAACTACGGCCAATTAATATGGTTCGTAAAAATTCCTCTTCAATTATTTAAATATATGAATTCTCAATTTTCTCTTTGGTGTCGTCCTCCAAAACACGTTGTCAACATAATAATTTAATCATGAAAAATAACCCTTTCTTTTGACGACAACATGACACAAGTCGTGGATCTAAAGTTGAAATGCTGTACAAAATCCTGCAAAATTAAATAACTACGCCTGTCAATTTAGCCACGAAAAAATTTGTATTCGCACGTACAACATTATAGTATTTTAAAAATAATCTATTTTATTATACAAATTGTATTGCGGGACATGTATATTTTCAACCACATATTTAACAATTTTTCATGCACCATAAATTATTTTATTATATATTTTATTCTGAAACATATATATTTTCTTGCGCACATAAATATTGCGCTACATTATATAATATAATATGCACCATTATATATTTTATTACGCTACGATGTATTTATTGTTCAAAATAACATATTTCTCAAATTCATCAAAATATTTTTATTCATTACTAGTTAGTTATTTCGGTAACAAATAATAATAAAAAACTCTTTTCTGCAACTAGGAAATTAGAAATAGTTTTGTTATGTAAAAAAACACTTTATGTAATTATTTGTTACAAAAAAAAACAATGTTTTTAATCAAATTCTCTTACCTAATGTCTTCGGATACCATGCGCATAATCTGTTACCCTGAACCGATGAGCTATTTCCCACACGGATTTCCAAATCCTGCAAAGGTTGATGCCCTAAGAAAAGATTCAATTGCCCATTATTTCACACCGGATTCAATAACACATGCAGTTATATTCTCAATACTAATTTTCTTCACGCGAATAGCTGATTTATTTCTTTACGGATATGAATTTTATTTCAATTTTAAATTATAAAAAGTACTTCTGAAGTAATTTTAAAATATTACATGATGTAATGCTAAAAAAAACATTCAGATGATATAATTGCTTTTTAAATTGGGTATCAAATTTTATTTGTTGAATTGTAAATTCGTGAATGTATTGTCTAACATAGATCATTAAAAAGAGAATCGATTATATTTATCAATTAAATGCTTTCGGAATGGTAGAAAAATGACAATTATTCATAGTAATGGAATTCCTGAAATTTTTTTGTATACTTTGATTCTTCAAACAATTAAGGATTTGATCATTTTTTCGGTAGCCTTTAGTAGGTTGTAAACAAAATGCTAAATAATTAATAATGAAGCTGAATTTTGCGTGTTGTAAATTCTTTTATTTAATGAAAAATATTCGAATGTTCTATTCGCTTTAAAATATTCAATTAGTGGAAATGACTTGATTTGAAGATTTTTGATAACTTGAGGCGATTAGTTTCAAATTCGGCTCAACACATTGTTCTGTCCACAACTCCCACCAATTTTATTTTCAAGTTCTCAATGCAAGTGTCTGAAGCCAGTCTAAATATATACTCAATATCATTAGTTTAGTATACATCAAAAACGTTCTACAGCCACATATTTATGATACGTGATTATTTTGATAACGTGGCATATTTATGATAACTTTATATATTTATGATACGTGTCTGTAGAATGTTTTTGATGCATCTTGTAAATTTTCTGAAAGTGGATTTTAACTAAAAGCCTCAGTTTGTAAATTGCACTATCAAAATATTACATAAAAACAAATTTGTTTATTTTTGATAGTAGAAAAGCTATGGTTAATGCACCAGTAACCGACCATTTAAAAAAATATTTAAAAGTATCAGCATACGATTATGTTTTTTAAAAGTCCCTTCAATAAATATTTCCCAAAGCATTTTAAAATTTAGGTAGATTTTATTTTACTGTCTAATGTGAGTTCAGTAGTTACAGATTTGGCAATAGTCAGAAACTGGTCTTGACTGGTCGGAAATTGGTACATTCACCATTCATCCTATATCAAAAATTGCGTTAAATGGCATTATAAATTTTAATTAATTAATGAGCTGCTATGAGCGAATAATTTTATGAATTATAACAGAGCGTAATAAAGAAATCTTTCCGTATACTATCTGAATGAATATATTTAAATAGAAAAATCGATGTCAATAAGGATAGACATAAGTGCATCTAGTGCGTATTTTAACGTAGAGAAAATGTAACAACCATTTCGACCAATTCATTTATCATAAAAAAAATCATGAAAACGTACACTTAAGCCTTTTAAGAAGAAATAATTACTTCATAAAAATGTGTTTTAATGTATTTTCGGTTTTATATTTTTATTGAACTAGAAAATCATTTAAACATTTTGGTTATTATTTAGACCTTAGCGATCATTTTGGTTAAGTGGTAAAATTTCAGCTATCTCACGAAAGGTCCTGGGATCGATCTGGTGACCCAGACGTAATAACGCGTCAATGGATATTTAATTTTCGCTTTTTGGTTTTTTTTAGGTTAGGGCCTGTAATGGGAATACATTCACTTACCGCAACACCCTCTGGTGACGATCCTGACCACCCTGACGGGATATGCGTGCAGTAGGTCCACCTGCCACCAGGGGGAGTCCTCTGCCTTGGTCTCCGTGCAGTACTTGTTTTCGTGAAGCGTGGTGAGGTCCCCGTCGTTGCCGTGGCCCGCGTCGCCCCCTCGGACGGTGCTCGACTGGTTCGCCGGCTTCCCGTACGCCACGTTCACGGCTGAGAGAAATTAATTGTAGAAAATGTTTTAATGAAAAACGTAATATGTTGTACAACATTGTTAAGAGATTTTTTTCCTCAGATAGGACTAAAAAGTATTTATGACAATCCCCTAGTAAATAACAAATAAATATTCTAACCGTCACATTCCTATTTCACATAATACCCCCATCATATTCCCTCTTAAGCAGTACAACTTTCACTAATCCTGAAGCGACCCCTTGTGGTGAACGAGAACTTTGAACAATCCGAGAAAACCGTTAGTCTTGTCTTTGCTATCTTACGAATATACGAATTAATTTATTTTCTCGCAAGGCATGATTATTTACTAAGCTATCAAATAAGCTTTAAAATTATAGAAACTATGTATTGTCCTTGTAAAATCCCAGTAAATAATTTCATTTCAGAGCTTAACTATTACATATTTGAGTGTAAATATACCTTACTCATTCATTTAAAAGTCCTTAAGTGACAATAAAATGACATGTGATTTAACAATTTTTTCACCAACTCTGCATCAATAGCAAAATTTCTAAGTTACTAGTAAATCTTGAAAATCTTGCTAATTTTAGAAACTTTATCACTATTTAGTTGTGATAAAATTTAAAAACCCGACAACAGATTTTTAGCCAGTATAAATATTTTTTAAATACAGATTTGAGTTGAAATCCTAAACATCAAATAGTCCAACTATCCGAAAATAAAACTAACTTCAAATAAAACAGTTGCGTACATTTCCGTTACTGTACAAAAAAATGACATATTTCTAAATCACTCACCGCAGTTTGAAATTAAAACAACTTAAGAAAAATGCCATTTCTTAGCCACTCACCGCAGTTTGGCATGTCACCGCTCCATTTACCCGTCGGAAGACAGGCTCTCGTGGATTCCCTGGAAAAAAGAAGAAGTTTTCTCAAAGCTCTATTTTAAAAAAATACCACGTGGATTACGCAATTTGGAACTCGAAAATGCAGCTTAGTCTAATGTTTCGTAAACATTTATTTCCAACTTAAAAATGAGATGACTAACATAATTACTAAGTAATGATAATACGATTTGCCGTGATAATACGATTTATAGAAAAGGAGACTGAGCTGGGTTCAAACGCGAGATCTTCTGCCCCATAGCAGTCGCGTAATTCTGTGCGACCAAAACAATCGCAATGACCGTATATTCGGATATGATATACGCGGAGGGACTTACCAAAGGATTCAATTAAACATTTGTAAGGCTGTTTGAAAAAGAATGGCATGCTCCATATCCCGTAATATATTTTTTAAAAGATGCTGCTTGGATACAGTTTTTAAATATTGGTTATTTTATTGGTTATTTCAAAAATACTACAAAATTGACCTTTATTTCCAAAAGAATGACAAACTGTATTATACAAATGTAAAACAATGCAAGTTATAGCATCAATTTTTTTAATACATATTTTGTGTAAGGATTCTCTCAACTGGAGACTGAAGACAGAGAATAACTGGTAGAAATTTTTTCTATCATGTACGTGTCTCTAGAGCATGAGCACTCAGAACTATTGCAACACGACGTGGAATGGACTCCACCAATATGTGAAGATGTCCTGGAGGTAGTTCACAACATAATTCGTACAGTGTAGTTCCAGAGTCGAAACCCAATAACCATAATTGGTATATATCATTCCCATCATCATTTTAACCTCCGATTTACCGGACAGCAAAAAAAAAAAAAAAAATGAAGTCGAATTAATCAAAGCCTTTTTCTTTACTGTAATTCGTTCAAATGCGTCATTTAATGAAAATAAAAAACAAAATTAGTAAAATCGAAATTGATGACATAAATATTTATTCCTGGAGGTTCCACAAATTAAGCTTAACAAACCAACGACACCTTCATTAAAATTTCACTTATTTTTTCATTCAAATTTAAAAAATATATATATATTTTCTTACAAACAGCATATATTCCCCAAAAATCCCAAATAAATAATCTGTATCGAAACAAATAGTCTCCATATTTTGAACCTACCCGAAAAGTTCGTAACCTTCATCACACGAGTAGGACGCAATCGTGCCCACTGTCCGCTCTTCACTGGACAAGGCCACCGAAGCGTAGATAGGAACTGCAGGAAACGGACAAATCTTCTCCGGGACACCTTGTCCTGCAAGAAAAAAATGAGATATATATCACCGTGCACAATGTCCCCCCAGGTTATGTTTCATTAGACATATAATCACAATGGCCGATCGTAAACACAAACAATGGTCACTTAGTGAAATTAGGGTCAACGCTTAAGGAGGTATGTGGATAAGTAAGGGGCTTACATTGACGTTTCCTATTGTCTACTTGATTTCTCATGTTTATATTCATGTAATTTATAATTCTTAAGTAAAGACTTAAAGTGCTCATATATTAGATTGGATTGCTGTAAGCATATCCGTTTGTCTCAATATAAAATCTAGATTAAATGGACGGTTTTTAGGAACCATAAAGAACATATTTTTACTACACATGCAGAAAGTGTTTATGTTGCTTATATATCAATTAAAAAATTATATTTAGAAATACATTTTTTTCAAACAAAATTATTTTTAAAGCATATTTTAACTGTTTCAACCTGATTCAAACTACATCGATTAAAAATTGTGAATATAAAGATACTTGAATTTGACATATAATTTAGTAGTGGAAATTGAAACAAAGGTGTAAAATTTTCTTATAAGCAAAATAAATCATTATTGGCCGGATAGCTTTTGCTAACGATAAAAAAAAATGTGTAAAGGATAATGTAATATATTAATTAAACTGTATTTAAGAACATATTTAATATTATATTAAAATACATTCAAAAACGCGTTCTTGGATTCCAAAATATATAATTTTTATTTTTTGTAAATAAAACATATATATAGAAATAAATTAAAAAAAATTTATAAAATCATATTACTTAAGCACTAATATGTACTAAAACGTATATCTGATTCTGAAACCAGGCAGACGCGAATCATAATTATTTTTATCTTTGTAGATATATAAAGAAATATTTTAACAACAAAAAACTATTAGTTTTGCAAATGCTGCAAAACAAACTATTGGCACAAGTCTACCATAATATTCGTCTAGTAAAACTATGGTAAATGATTTTACCACACTTAAAAACAATTAAGCATTTCCCCGTCGTTTAAATGAAATCTTTGTGCAGAACGGACATTTCAAGTATTAAATAACGCATTAACTTAAACAATGTTATCTTATACTGTTTCGTACGTCCGAAACTAACATTGTTTTACGAACACTTAAATGCTCATTAAGACGACCGTAGCGCAGTTCAGGCGCCTTTTATGTGGACACGTTACTTAGATGAGGAAAATACAGGGTTCGAGTCACTTCAATCAGAGTTAATGAGAAAATAAATACTGGTTTCAGTTGTGATAAATGGCAAGAGGCGACGAGTTTTCACTTCGCCGACTCCCGAACAATTAAACACGCCATTTTATTTTAGAACACTCTGTGTTATTTTTCATTCTTTTATGTTTCGGCTTAAGTAAGTGTTGTCAAGTGAGGTAGTTTTCCGCTTCTCTGCCTACCGTTTCTATTTACTGATTATTGTTGATGTAGTTTCTTGCTTTAGAGATTCCTAAATTAACAATTGCGCACTTTTTTTTGTGTGGCTAAAAGAAATATTTAGTTCTTAAACTTTCGATTCGCGTCACGGATTTGTACACACCTCTTACGACGACCCCACCATACGTCGACAACATTTCTTGTAACGAACGCTACTTAACACTCTGAGGGATGAGCAAAATATCAAATCTCCAAGTTTGTATTCATTGCCAGAGAATTTAATTTAAATATCCAATACCTTTTTTTTTTAATGTGTTTTAATAGAGAAAGATTTCAAAACTTTCTTCCCAAATGCTTTAAATTAAATGTGAATTTTTTTAAAAAAAATTACAGACTTTTTAGGAAATTTTAAATTTTGCGTATTGAGGAGATATATGAACGAATTTACACGTTCATTTAGAGTCGTCTAATTGCAATTCTCGTTAAGCGCAATCCACAATTTTTTACAAGAAGTGAAAAAAAACTTTTATAGCGTTTACTTTTCGAGCTAACTACTTAAAATTTGGCATTTTAATGCAAACGTTTATTCTTAATCAGATTTCATAAGTTATTTTCCTTAATTGGGTATAGTATTGCGTTATTTTTTTTTTATTATTATTTTGTGTGTATGTGTTAGATTTGCAGAGTTTTTCGGAGTGTGGGGAATTTATTAAATTTTGCAGCAATATATTACCATTCCCTTACACAAAAATAAGTGAAAAATATTGATAGGAGGTTGTTAAAGCTGAAAAAAAGGGCAGAAACAAGCGAGAATTTAAAAAGAGTTTTCCAGCCAAACCAAATGCACCAAGTACGTACCCAAATTTTGACGCAGGTTGAATCGAACGGATTTAATGGGTATGCGTGGCATTCGTATTTCAAGAGTTTTGCAGCAGTATCGGATTTTCAAAGGTTTAGAAGACTTTGCAATTGTTCGAGCTACTGACCCCCATTAAGGTCGGCTGAAAATAATTCGAGAATGTTAATTTTCGATTTTTTAGATTTACAGAGTTTTTTACGATATTGGAGGCAATAGTTAGCAAACTTAATTATATTTATTGCTTATTTTTCTCAGAATTCGTTTCGGAGATCATTTAGATTTAAGTTTTACGAACTAGTAAAATATTTTTTTTAAAACAACAGTGAGCATTATGAAGTTCATTAAATCAATATAATGCAATCTCTACGAAAATACGGAGTCTTACTTTGCAGGTTAATAAGTAGAACTTATAATTTTTGTATAACTCTTTTTTATTTGCAAATTTCCAGTGTTAAGAGATGCAAAGAGTTTCATATCTCGCTTTGTGTGAAAATATAGTGAACATTTCTTTAAAGTGAAATGAAGTAAATGAGTTCTACATTTTCTAATATTTTTTTTTACATTTTCAAATAATTTTTGTACATTTTCTCTTAAATTCTTTATTTTAATATCCGATGGAGGTTCAAATTTTTATTTAAAACTAGACCAAATTAATATTACTATAACAGTTTCTATTCGATTTCGACATGCATTTTTATTTTTATACATAATGTTTTTAAGAACATTTCGATTTGAATATTAAATTTTTAAATTATTATTTAGAACGACTTCCTTTTATTCAATTTTCCCAGTCTCAGTCCTCAATTTTCCTATTAAAATAGGTTCAAAAGTAAACCAGCAACAAGATCCATTTATTGGGTAATCCTTTCACGCTAAACAATACAACAAAGCTGTTGTCCGTATTTATCATTTCATAACTTCATTTTTCAACTTTTAAACACGATATCATCAGGGAAAACACCGGAAAATCGCTACAAATTCTGAATCTTTTTTCCGGAAACTTGTCGCTATATCGCGCACAATGGAGTGTCCGGGAAATAAGATTCCTCGATACATGAAATGCCTCGGCCCACGTGTTGTTCAACCGTGTAAACAAACATTTAGGATTGCGCAAATGGGAATATTGTTTCCCAGTTCCGCCTTAAACAAATGTGTGGGACTTATTGTTATAGGCTGGAGTAAATGTCTCTTATAGTATATCATATTCTAGAGTCAGTATTACTCAAAATATCATTTAAATTATTGGTAAATCGTCATTCAAATGGCTTTATCTCTTCCTGCTGTATTTTGTAATAAAATAGTTTTAAGGGTATATTTTTGAAGCAATTTTTTAAGAATATTTTGTAACATAAGAGTTCATATTTATTATGAAGATATTAAAAATTTGGAAACAAAATATTTATATTTTTAAGAAATTATGCATGTTTCAAAATTTAAAAATTTTAATCGTTTTTGTATGTTTAAATATATTCTAAATATATTTGTAAAAATTAGTACTTTTAAATAAATTTAAATGCATTTTTTAAAATCTTTGACTAAACATACTTTTTAATAGGAATTTTAGTAAATAGTTCACACTAATTTGATATTTTACAATTGTATCTTTAGAAAAATATTAATATTTATTCAAAAATGTGCTTAAATATGTTTAAGCATTACAATTGTAAAGTATCAAACAAATCTTCAAAATAGTAATAATAACGCGCCTGAAACTTTTGAAAGCGTAAACAACGATGAATTTTTATTTATAGCGAATTGCGTTTTTAATAAAAATAAAACCTGTATAAAATTATTGCCAAAAAAAATAACGTTTGATTGAAAAGTAAACGTTTTATAATATTTTTTTATATCAAGTGTTAAGTAATGCGATATCCGAAACTGATATCTAAATTTTATAGATATTGATGTGCAAAAATAAAAGTAAAGTAAAAACCTTTTACCATCAATCAACAGTCAAACATTTTTGTCAATAAGTATTTATTCATATTATTATATGTATAATTACTCAGAATATTACACTATTAATTATTTAGAATATAATACAAATAATTATTCCTATTATTATACTATTAATTATTCCTATTATTATACTATTAATTATTCCTATTATTATACTATTAATTATTCCTATTATTATACTATTAATTATTCCTATTATTATACTATTTATTATTCCTATTATTATACTATTAATTATTCATATTATTATACTATTAATTATTCCTATTATAATACTATTAATTATTCATATTATTATACTATTAATTATTCATATTATTATACTAATAATTATTCATATTATTATACTATTAATTATTCATATTATTATACTGTTAATTATTTCTATTATTATACTATGAATTATGCCTATTATTATACTATTAATTATTCCTATTGTTATACTATTAATTATTCCTATTATTATACTATTAATTATTCCTATTATTATACTGTTAATTATTCAGAATATTATACTAGTAATTATTCAAAATAATGAACAAATAATTCTTCAGAATATTATACTAATAATTATTTACAATAATACACTTATAATCGTTCAATTGCAAAACTCTTTAAGAGCCAACCAGATTTTTTTGCAGGAAGTGAAAAAACTATTGTATAGTTTATTTATCGGAACTGACTGCTTCAAATTTGGTATATTAACACAAGTTCGTTTTGAATTTAATTACATAAGTACGTTTCCTAAAAAAAATTATATAGTTTATGTGTTATTTAACAATGTTTTTATCTACAAATTTTGTGTACTATATGGCAGATTTATTAAGTTTTGCAGCACTGTAAAACGATTACCTTCGGGTGAAACAGTGTTGACACTCTCTTACAGAAAATTACGTGAAAAATATTCAAAGGACGCTTGTAATATAGAAATTAAAGAGTGAAGAAAATAGCGAAGATTTAACTAACGAATTTTACCACAATCCTTAATTTGATTACATAATTATAAATGATAACTATAAAGATTTACCAACATTATTTTTGCTCCAAAATTTTACTCGACTTAGTATCCAAGAACCATTTAGAAATTTGAACTCTCAAGAACTATTTAAAGAGAACCTTTCCAAAATGTTTGGAATTTTTATAGTCCATTAGAATAAAATGAAATGTATAAAAATGGGGCATGAAACTACAAAAGCTGTAACCCAGTTCTGTAAGGTGAAAACGATTGCTGGACAATTACGCAAGAACCCAGATAATGGAAGAACTAAATAGCCACTCAGAAGGCAATTCCATAGATCTCCATAAGGAAAGCAATCATCTTTGCCGTCTAACGTAACTTAAAAGACAATAACGGCAATCTCATGAATCCAGTGTATATAAATCCCATTTACAGATTCTTTAGAAAAATACACTTAATATCTTACGTTCCTGTCATTTAAAAGTACATCGTACTCAAAATGTAAAAAGACAGCGACATCAGTGGGGAAATATAGATATTGCATCTCAATGGAAGATAGCGTTGTATTGTTTGCTTACAAAGCGTGTTCATTATTTACATTTAAGGTCTCCTATTCATTTACTTAATGATGTGTTATATTGATATATAACCGAATGTGCTATTTGAATTCGAATATTATATCGTGGAACTTTTTCGAATAATGGTAATGCGATATAGCGAGCAATTTCAGTCGTGTTTGTTTTCTACTAAGCAATATTGCAGTTTTTGTTAATTAGAACAAACACTGGAAAGAAATAGTTAATTAGTTATAGGATAGACCGCACGACTCCCCCTCCCCGTTACACTGCAATTGGGTTAATGCTCTTTCTTTTGAGCCGTCCATATTTTTTTTAAAATTAATAAAGTTACATACAAGTTGTAAAAATGCAAGTTATTTAAAAATTGTTTTACGCAGACAAATTAAATATTAAAATATTGATCATTCGAAATATTTCATACACATTTAAAATGTAACATTTTTAATAATAATTTTTATACAAAACATAAGGTTAAAATTTTTTAAATAGTAATTTAAATTTTTTCAATTTTTCATTTTTTTGATAAGGTTTATTTATGAAATTTCTGCAATTGCAATAAAATTATTTATTAAATTGCAATAAAATTATTTATTAAATTGCAATAAAATTATTTATTAAATTGCAATAAAATTATTTATTAAATTGCAATAAAATTATTTATTAAATTGCAATAAAATTATTTATTAAATTGCAATTGAAATAAAATTATTAAATTGCAATAAACGGTGAGCTTTTTCATGAGGTGAACATTGAGTTGATTCTGGTCCCTTGCCTTGTTGCAATCCTGTTTTAAAGTTGCAGTAAAGTTTTGAAAAATTGAGTAATATTTTTAGAGAGAAAATTAATGTATTTCGTATAACTACATCCGTGCATAAAGCGTGTGGTACTGGGCTGTTCTTAGAGGAGTGCACATGTGCTACCGTACATGGCCCCCGCACATTGAAATCGGTCCCATCTAAGCAATTGGGTGAAAACAGAAAAGGAAAACAAAAAATTATGATTTTTTTTTCTTAATAAATTCTTTCAAATTTCTCATTATGAACTTTTATTTATTTTTATCGCTTTCTTGTGTCGAAAGGTTAGCGATTATATTCGTCGAAAGGTAACCGATTTTTTTTAACATGTCGTAATAAAAGATATGAAGCAAATGCACGAATCAATTAGATACTGAAATGTAGAATAAAGAGAGGCATGGTAAATGCATATTATACTGATTACTTCAACATCCAATACCATTTAAACAAGACCAACATTTTATTCGGCATTTTCTTGCAAGACATAATCACCCCCTACGCCAACAAATGCCGCAGACCCGAGTAAACAAATCAGCAGCACCGAGACAGGTAAAAAAAAAAGTCATCACCTGCTGACTTCCTGGTTGTCTTTTCACGCGATCTAATCGTCCACGTGGTCTCTCACCGTTAATTGGCCTCGGGATGTCTCAAGCTGAAAGGAAATCCACCGGTTCCTCCATCTGCCGAGCGATCGGGTTCTTTTCGGATGTAGGTCAAGCCGGGAAGACGCAAGGTCAGACCTGGCACGTGACCTGGCGCCGTGTTTCGCTTTTCTGCGTCTTTTTCGAGTTGTGACAGCTGACACTCTCACCCATTGTCTTATTTCCCATTGGGCACGAGAGGCCCCCCGGCCTAAGGCCCTCTGCACTGCCATAAGTTCTATTCTAGAATTTAACAGAAATTCTGTCGTTTCCCCATGTTACGTCAGGTATGTTCATAAGCCCAGCCAAGGTATCATAGTGTTAGGTATCCTCACCAAGCCAAGGTATCATAGGGTTAGGTATCCTCACCAAGCCAAGGTATCATAGTGTTAGGTATCCTCACCAAGCCAAGGTATCATAGGGTTAGGTATCCTCACCAAGCCAAGGTATCATAGGGTTAGGTATCCTCACCAAGCCAAGGTATCATAGGGTTAGGTATCCTCACCAAGCCAAGGTATCATAGGGTTAGGTATCCTCACCAAGCCAAGGTATCGTAGGGTTGGGTATCCTCACCAAGCCAAGGTATCATAGGGTTGGGTATCCTCACCAAGCCAAGGTATCATATGGTTAGGTATCCTCACCAAGCCAAGGTATCATAGGGTTAGGTATCCTCACCAAGCCAAGGTATCATAGGGTTAGGTATCCTCACCAAGCCAAGGTATCATAGGGTTAGGTATCCTCACCAAGCCAAGGTATCATAGGGTTAGGTATCCTCACCAAGCCAAGGTATCATAGGGTTAGGTATCCTCACCAAGCCAAGGTATCATAGGGTTAGGTATCCTCACACGTAGCCAAGGCATCATAATTGGGGGTAAAAATCCAGGGGCCTTAAACGTTACAAAAATGTATATTTCATTTAGTCTAAACATAAAATTGATTGTTTTAATTAAACTTTAAATTTTTTGCTATGAAAAGTCTCAAATTAGCTGCATGGGGGTTAACAGGATAAAATCATGATGTTACACTTTTAGGGTGATCCATTCCAAAACTAGCTCAGTGGCAAAGAGTTCCATTGACAAGAATTTGGTTTTATAATCTGATTTTGCCAATGAGTGTAAAATCTTAAAGTAAAGCAAAGCACGAAAGAGGCCATGATCCACGGTAACAGATGGAACACCACTTTTTTTATTATTTGTCCTCTATTGGTGAGGTTTCTATTGGTGATTAATTCATATTTCTATAATCTCCTGAAATGATATTCAAACCCTATTAGCAGTTCTCTAAGACAGTCATACCCGATTTTGCGACTAAATTCTTTAAAATAATTTATTGTGCGAAATGGAGCAACTTTTGTTGTTCAACCCTTTACATATGAAATCTCTTATAAAACAACAATTTTTTTAACAGCTATTATCAATATCATATTATGAAACAGTTATAAATGAGCCGAATATAAGGAAATATCTCAGGGGAAATGAACGCTTTTATAGTTTGGTCCAGTTAATTGGCAGCTGGGTAACGCCCATCATACTGGTTTTAGCGAATCAATAAGCGAATTTCAGAGAGTTGACCAATCGGCTTATTCAAATCAAGGTGACGTCACAGGAGCCATTTATGCAGAGCTGAATTATATATCTTCATATAGTAATATGTGTGTAGAAATAAAATTTTGAGTTTACCGGAATAGCAGAAGTGGCATTTATGTATTTTCTAATGGGAATGTGGGAATTGAACAAACAATTGAAATATGAATTCTTCAAAATGAATAAGTGTAAAAACCCTAATTTTGAAAAACAATAAGCATGCTAGCCTGTAATAAAATTAATAGTATGTTTTAAAAATGCAAACGCTGTGTATGTATCATAAAAGTTTGAATGTGATATGACTCATGCATTAGTTATATATTTTCTTAACCTTTAAAAATGAATCTGTTAGGCATATTGCCTAAAAACAATTTCATATTCGAATTTCTTTATCAGCAATAAATATGCTTATGAATTTAAAAAAACGGTATAACTTATATAAAATTTAAAAAAATTTAAAAAAATTATTGCTATAATTTTATAATTTTTATAAAGCTATGATTGTTCTTTAATTTGTTGTCAAAAAACAAACTTGAAGGTACTATAGTGCAAAACAAAAAAATTAAATTCAACTAACTTTTATAAATGATATGGGATTTTTTTATTTAAATCATCATTAAAAAGGTGAGTTAGTAAATAAAGAGAAAGGTTAGTGAATAAAGATGCTAAATGAGAAAAAAAATCAAGTTTTGAACGAGAAATTGGTGCTGAATAATACCTTTAAATATAAATTTCTCATTCAATATTTTATACAGAATATTTCGCTTATAGTAACAGCTTTATTTTTTTTTAAAGTTATTCATGTTAAAATATAACTTTTATATTTATATTCAAACTACATTTTAATATACAACAATTTCAATACTTATACTACAATTTAGACTATGAAAAAATATTTAAACCCAGAATTTGCATCAAAACTTTGGAGTGGATTTATAAAAAGCCATGCATATCTGAAATGGATAATTTTTACTGTATCAAAACGTAAAACAATGTGTAGCTAAAATACAACGTCAATTCAACCACTTAACCAAACCGCTGAAAAGCGCTTAATTACATTATGCATACAAATTATACTTATCAATATAAATTTTAAATGTCCATATTTTCTTTATTTAAAACAGAAATAAATTATTAGAACATAGTAGAGACATTTCGGAAAAATAAAGAGAAATTCGTAGATTGTCCCCGACTATCAGAGACTAATGTTCATTTTAGTTTCTGAACAAGTTTTTCTATAACAAGCCTACAGACAAAGAACCAAGGCTGTGAAGAAAGAGGAAATTGTTAAAATGAGCGACATTTTTCTTAGCCTTGGATGAAAGAGTTGAAACAAGTTCTGAAGATGGAATTTCAGAGTTTTTCTTCTTTTGCCACAAAGGAAATATCCGCATTTCAAATTCCAGATGGATGTCACGAAGAAAACTTCAATAGGCATACATTCATATAAAATGTTTTCTAACAATTGAAACAATCACCACATATAAAAAAAAATAGGTTTATTTTCTAAGAAACGAACAATTCAAAAATAATTGAAGGTTCTAATTCAAATCCACCTATCTTCTTTTCGACGGTAAATTTAATTAAGCGTAAATATTTTCTATTTTATTATTTTTATTTTTAGTAAACAACCCAAACACATGATAAATTAAATTTAACTCATAACTTTTGAACAAATATCTTTTTTAAATCGAATCCTCCATAATCATAGGAGAGTACTTAGAGACTCGTTTGAATATGCATGTTGCGGTATATGGAATTCCAAGAGTAGGTATAAGAATCGCAAATACCCCTCCAATCTTCTATCCTCGAATATCACGTTATAAGTTCCCCAGTTTTTCGTGCCATACACAACTGCTTTATATTAATACTTAATTTTCAATTACATATTTAATCTTTTTTTTTTTAGTTATAAAATAAAAGCAATCTCTTAAATAAATTTATTAAAAATGTAATATAATACTTTCCTACAGAGAACAGACTTTGCAATTTCATTAACTTGTTCGCCTTTCGGAGATTATATAATATATAATGTTCAATGTTATAACAATATTCTGTGGTATTCAATGTATATAGAATACCCAAAACAGATTATAATGATGTAAAGGTAGTAAACTATGTATGAAAATCCTAACGAAAACTCTTTTACTTGCAGTTATCGAAATGTGGGTCTGAGTAGTTTTCGAGTAACACTAAATGTTTGGTCGAGCCCGCCAGTTACAGGTAATTCCAGAATAGAAAGATCTGTCTACTTATATTATCGTAGGATAAATGTCTAATTTCAACATATGTTATACAAAATCTAACTTCTGCCATGATATGAGCGCTTATGACCTTAAAATATCCTGGATGGATTTGGATTGAATTTTACGATATCGGTAGCTTATTTACTTAAGAATGATTAATATTTTTATTATCATGAAGGTATCTGGACTGTGTTGATAAAAGAAAACAATAAGGTTTATTTTTATGTTCACAAACAGAAAATGGTGAAAAAATTATCTAGCAGTATTTCCGAAATAATTTAACCAAAAATTTTTTTCAAAAATTATCATTTTTATGGATATTTGTGTTGTTTCATGGAAAATTAGCAAAAATATATCGAAAATCTCCAGACAGTTATATATTAGTAGATACCTCACGAAATGGCCAGGAAATTCTAGATTTTCCCGATTCTGTCAAATTCCCGCAATATTAGAAGGCAAAAAAGAGTAGGGGTGTGCTAGAAACTTTCCGGCAAACATCTTATTGAATGTTATATGTACTAATGTCAATGTTTGATGACAATTAATCGAAATGTTCATAGAAACTGTATTTTATACTATTTGAAATTATAGAAACAGTTGTTATATACTTAAATTATATGAACTATAGGGAATTCATTTTTAAAAACTAACAACTTTATTAAAATCTTAGGATAGAAAATGCATAATTGAAACCAGTAAGAAAATTTTAAAAATGGTCAAATTTAAGTTATAATTTTATTAATTTAAGGTGTAATTATAAATTTCCACTAAATAAATTTTGCAATACCACAATTTTTTTTAAAGATGTTGTTAATTTTTTTTAAAGGATAAATTACAAAAATACATATCAAAAAAGTTTTTGAGGTAATTTTTAATTTTAAACAGTATTTTCTCTTCATAATATTCACAATCATTAAAATGCACACCAACTTTAAAAAATTTAATAGCAACATCCGATTTTGACTCAATATTTAGAATCTACGTCAAAACTTATTGTCGGAAATCAATTTGTAAATCATTTGGTCAAATACCATCCGGTATAACATATATAATCTACTTTATGTTCCATTACATATAAATAAGCTGCCAAAAATCCCGCATGTTCCATTGTAACGCTTACACACAACCAATGAAAAAACTCGCCAATTGATTTGGAAGTTGTTCCAACCGATGTTCCGCATGCTTAGTCACGCGGAAATGCGCCAGGTTTTGTGGCGCAATTGATAAGTAATTGTCCAATAATCGCAGCCAAGTTGTCATGTCCATTGTCTTAAAAAGAAGCCGCTCCGTAAATGAGCAGTCGTTAATTTCTTATGGGTGCGCTTAATCCTGCAGTAGATAATGCAAACAGGAAATATTCAGCACGGTATTTATGAAGGTGTGGTCGGCGGACAGTCGACAAGTTTCCTGATTGACTGCGCTATAATTTAGATTCACAATCATCTTAGTTTAAAGTTAATTTCATATTTATATACAATGTCCACAATATTAAGGATAAACTTGCGTTTTGTTTGACATGCTTCTATTAGATAAGTACGGTATTTGAGAAATTAAAGATTACTATGTAATCAAGTATTGTTCTTATGTTCCATTACCACTCCTGAGTTTTTGATTTGGTCTGAGGCAAAATCATTTTAAAAGTGCAATGAAGTCTTTTGAAGGTGGCCTACACATAAGTTAACCAACATGTACTTATAAAATGAAATAAATATTTAGGATCAAGTGGCTAAAAATAGCTTATAACTATGGCTAAACAATGTAAATGCCTTAAGTTACTTAAGCCTTAGAAAAAATTCCTACAACGATAAAAAGGATGATGTTCGGTGC
This sequence comes from Troglohyphantes excavatus, assembly GCA_963932185.1. Taxonomy (NCBI): domain Eukaryota; kingdom Metazoa; phylum Arthropoda; class Arachnida; order Araneae; family Linyphiidae; genus Troglohyphantes; species Troglohyphantes excavatus. The sequence goes on from OZ010667.1 coordinate 61,609,149, forward strand.
ATAATAAGACAACGATCTGTTTCATGGAAAGCCAGCTTTAATTCCATGGAAGGTGTATTTACCTCCCTTCAACCACACAGTTACGAAGCAAAAAAAATTAACTTTGGGTTCAACATTCGGAGCATCGGCAATCCATGAACTTCATTCTCTCCAAAAAAAAACCTAATCCCTTTGATGATCTTATCAAACAAAAGTGGACTAAAAGTCTGGGGGTATGCAAGAATGGACCACAATGAGATTTCCCGTCCACCATACAGGTAACGCGTAATGACCACGGCTTTTCTTTTCTTTTTTTATTTTCGAAGTTAATGTCCCTTTTTACCTCATCTCATTCCGTGCCGTTTCTGTCCAAAGGATTACAAAGGGTTATTTCCGCATCTGCCGCGGCACGACGCGATCCCGACGTGTTTCGGACGTATCTGCCGCGATCCCGACGTTGTCGTGCTGCGAAGTTGCGGACGCCATTTTCTTTTTTTTTAAAGCTGGTGGCGGCTAATAAATGAATACATTGTTGTCGGATTGTATCTGATGACGGCAAATGGATGTAACCCCTGCTATCAGATTCACTTTAACGACCTCTAAGTACGGCTTCGTGAAGTTGGTCGTATTCGACAGTGGCTCTTCATCGCAATGGCCTTTTAGAAGTTACGGCCATTGTGACGCTTGCATCCCTTAAACATGTCGGCTAAGTGAAATAGTTTTTATATTTTGTGTGATGAATAGATCGAGTAACACGACATAAAAGTTACGCGTTCCTTCTGTATGCGGATCCATTTACTTCAGAAGCAACATTGTCTGATATAAAGGTTAATCTTTCTCCCATTGATATGCATCATTTTCTTTTACACTTGCTATTACCTCAGTTTCACGGGTTAAATTTTTTTTATCCCATTGGTTCGTTCTCTCCGTTCATTCCTTCTCTTTTATTTGCTCGAAATCAAAATAACTTATATATTGTTCCGACATCTCCAGGTACTCCGAGTGCTAGCTTTTCGCGTTTGAGCATAATTGTCAGAAAGAATTATTTCGCCAAAGCAATTTTTGATCGCCAACTATCAATTGTTTAAAACAATAAATATAAAAAATATTAATTAATTTTAAAGTATTTCATTGTTGTCAAGATCTTATGAATTTATAGCAATGTAATTTTATAACAATGTAGTTATTATTCGTTTAATGGCTATTTTGAAAAACAGCTTGTAAAACCGTTATGAACAGGCAAACTAAACAGAATTTAAAAATTTCAAACCTCACGTACACAATTAGAGGTTAAATAGTATCTATATATAAAATTTCAGATATGTCCGAGCAGTGGAAGCTAGTGTTTTGCGTGCCACAGACACACACACAGATTCTTTCATTAAAATAGATTATAACAGTGAATGGAGCAAAGGAATGTTTAAATATAAAAAATCTAGCGTATTATTTCAGTTATAACATATCTACTCAGGTTAAATTTTCTCTTAGTAAAAATTTAATATAAACGCTCCCTCAATATAATTTATAAACAATTTAAACTTAAAACGCGACTGAACGGGAGCACTTGTATACACGTGCAGACTTTTGACTCTCTGAAAGTTAGGAAGTAAATAGCATTGTCTATACAGTTGCTGTTCAACTTTTTTAAAAATCAAAATAATATAGGTATTATTTTTAAATGTGCGAATTCAAATGATTTTGCGTCGTGTAAAAGCTTGCAAAAGTTAGTTCTAGAAGAAGTCGTAAGATGTAAAAAAACAACATTAACAACAGGGTTGTGTTACCTTCCATCATCTTTAGTTTATAAGTGAAACCCTTAATTTAATATACATATTTTAAGGCACCACAATCATCAGGTTCAGCCCTTCACCGATCTATAAATTATAAATACATTAAAATGATTTCAACGATTCTAAAAATAACATTCATGTACAAAGTGCTGTGCATGTTCCTGTTCTTAGCCCACTTTCTGATTGCCATTGTTTTTCTGGAGCATTTCAACATTTACGAACACAACCGAAACACGAAAAAATGCCCACCTGTGTATTCTGAACACAGAACAAGAAACAATGCTGGAATCGAATGAGTCAATGTTTCTTTTGTGTTCGATTTCAGAAGAAAAAATAAGTTTCATTTATATCACGAACAAGTCTGCCAATCCGAATAACAGCGTGAGAAAACTACATCCAAAGCGCTCCAAATTCTTGTAAATGACAGTCATAAGAACATTGTAACCCGAACATGTATTTGGAAGAACTCGGTGGCAACAAGAGGGTCACCAGCCATTACGGATGTTTTCATTTCTTCACTTCAATTCCCTTCACGGAGTCATCAGTTGCGGATCAATTGCTTTCAGAATGGATTTTTAAGTTTCGGATCGTTTGAAAATTTGGATGAAATACCTAGCCAATCCATTAGGGGACTTGTGGATCACTCGTAATAGAATTTTAAGGATGAGGTGTGCTTGGAAGTTGATATGGAGCAAATTTCTTACTTATACTACAGGCTCTTCAAATACGTTATATGACCTGATTCTTATTTTCACTCGCAAATTTTAAAATGAGTTCTCATAACACAATCATAAAGTAAATGTCGGTCACATTTGTAACATTAATATATATATATATAGCCACTCTTTCTGCATTTTTAGTAACTTTTGAAAAAGTGAAGTACGAGTATGTTAAGTGTTTCTTATTTTTTCCCCAAAATATATTTTTAAATGTCTGTGTTTTTATAATAATACAAATGTATATATGTTATATTTAATATTATGATATATTTTCAATAATACTAATTGTGGTACTTATATTTTAAAAGCCTTATTCGTTAGTTTAACTTAAAATATTTATAAAAATGCGGAGAAAAAAAGCTCGAGTTTCAGGAGAGTATATATATCTATTTATAAAGGGATCGTGATAATTATTTTCTAATGTGATGGAAATGAAAAATTTGCCGCAAATGAAAAGAATATAATGTGTAGCATTCAAATAATTTGAATAAACTTACGAAAAAATGACATAATAATTATTATTACATAGTTGAGCAGAAATACAAACGCTCAAGGACCATACGTATCCCGATCCCATAAGGTAGAAGCCATTCAGACTTGTATATTGTCTTTTAATATGCCAATTTCCAAATAGCTTGCAACAAATTATCAAATTCTCATAAATCAAATAAAAGGTTATAAAAAAATTAAATTTTACTTTTATAAAATGTATTTTCTAATCATGTTACTCCTATTCATTTGCTCAGCTCCCGCGCACCCCCCCCCCCCTCCCCCCTCCAACACACACACACCTAATGTAATATTAATTTTGATAGTTAAATTCATGCATACCGCACTAACAGTCTGCTATTTCTATGACATTCTACATTCGATGTTAAGGACACCTGTGTCGACACAACGTAAATTAGTTTTAGATTTCCGATCCTTAAAAGTTTTCAAATTAGTGCCTCTTTGTTATCTTAGGATGCTGAATATGAATCTTGAATCACAGAATACGTTATTCCGTTATGACATAACAATTTGTAATGTTTCCCCAAGATAAAATCAATTCTTCTTCTACTTCCTGACCAGACCATCCAGTAACAAGAACAATCACAATTGGCGCCATGGGAATAACAACGGGAAAAGAACCTTGGCCACTTTGCTTGTTTTGCCACTCCCTTGGAAAGGCCTTTATCACGCTGTCCAAGGCTTCTTTTTGCCAAAGGTTCTTCTATGGATGTTGGTAAGCAAATGGCGCTGGTTTTATAGTTGAGTGACTCCACAAATTGACTCTGTTACGCCGGAAAGAACATCGGAATGAGTCATTCGCGATTACGACACGCAACTAGTTTTAATTGACTAACAGAAAATTAGTCAATGCATGGGAGTTTGTTCTTGTTGTGTTACGGACTGTGTTTTGTTAAGAAAGTGAATAAATATTTGCAATTGTATGTTTAGGGAAGTTATATTCGTTTTATAGTTGTTGTCTTAAAAGAGTGAACTGAAAATGGGATTCATAACTCGGATAATTGTAATTTTCTAAATTGCCAATTTAAATATTCAATCATAGTTCTACTTGAATAATTGTGCAATAAATGAAAATGACAATACTTATATTAAATGAAAGAAACATTATAAATGAACGAGAAAGCTACTCAATATGAAGGTCTATTCTTGAATAGTTCTGAATTGTACCGTTTATAACGCAATTAATTATTCTATTAATTAATTAGTGAACATATTGGTATAATTACCCACTAATTCAAATATCACAGTAATTCCCAAGTTAAAAAAACAATATTTTTTATTTTAAGAATTGCTATGGACTTTTTATTGAATTTTGCAAGTTCTAATATATTCAATAATATCTATTAAATACAACGATTTTTATTAACACTAGAACGACGAAGTGGGTCAATTTGACCCAAATCTAATTTCGTTTCTGTTTTTCTCAAAAACTTACCAGCCGAATTAATTGAAATTCCTTGACTTTTCCTAAAGTCATGCATATAACAGCCTGAAAAAATATTATTCGTCTGGCAGTTATTATAGTTGGTGTTTTTAACACTTATACCTAGAACGACTGAATGGGTCATTTTGACCCAAACACCCTTTTCCTATACAGAAAGCAGATAACAACGATTTATAGAACAAAACACATTGCACGTATGTCGTGCGCATTCGGCTTGACTCATCCAGGGGGTGAGTGACCTTGACCTACATATATAATGTCACTGGTCGAACAATATTTGATTTTCATTCGTTCAAACTGTTTTTATATGAAAAAAAGCGCAGATGTCATTTTTTTTCCCCTGATAGAGACAGGACTGCATCTGAATAAGTACAGATAGGATAAAGCTTGAGTAAAATGTCTCGGAAACTTACTGTTAGCGAAGCACTAGAATACTTTCAACAGTTGTCGGAAAATGAATCCGAAAACTGTAGAAATAAAGAGTTTGCTTCTAGGCATGAAGAATTTGTGCCTTCAAATACTAAAAGTTTATCTTCAGATAATGATGGCAATTTATCTGATTCTTGCGAATTACCTATTGCATGTAGTAGAAATGAAAACGTTTCTAGTAAAACTGAAACGTTTCTAGTGCAAACAACCAAGAAATCAAGGTTTCATACATAACAGTTGATGAGCAACTGTTTCCTACAAAATCCAGATGTCGATTTACACAGTACATGACTAACAAACCAGATAAATTTGGAATTAAGTTCTGGCTTGCAGCTGATGTTGATACTAAATAATAATAAATGGCTTTCCATATTTAGGTAAAGATGAGCGTTTTGCAAATCTAGAACTCGCCAAACACGTCGTTTTACGTTTAGTGAAACCTTTTGAAAACTAAGGAAGAAACGTCACCACTGATAACTTTTTCACAACACTGAAACTATTGGAAATTTTAAAAGCAAAGAACACTAGTTTGATAGGTACTGTAAGGTGGAATCGAAAGTTTTTGCCTGAAATAGTGAAAACAAATGAAGACATAATTGTCAAAACATTGTTACTGAAACATAATGATAGTACAACTACTATGACAGTTTACCAAGGGAAAAATAATAAGAATGTCATGTTACTCAGTTCATTTCACCCCACAGTTGATGTTGACGATAACGGGCCAAAAAAAATTCCATAGACAATGTGGTTTTACAATTCTACAAAATTCAGTGTAGATGTTGCTGTCAAATGCTAGAAAATACTTGGTGAAGGCAGCATCGAGAAGGTGGCCAGTGCCTGTCTTCAACAATGTTCTAGACCTTGCTTGAATAAATTCCTGGATTTTGTAAAAAAGAGTTATCGGTAAAAAGCTTTCGAGGCGAAAATTTATCCAACAACTTATTGATGAGCTTCGCCATCCTTATATTGAGCCTACTCGTAAAAAGAATAATTCAGATTTACAGAAACAAGTGAGTACCAACAGTAGCACGCAAAAGAGTTCGAAGTCAAGTTTCTAAGTGTGTAAACAAAACAGTTGCTATTTGTTCCGATGTGTAACAAGTGCACAAATTACGTAAAAAAAAGTTGCCGCAACTTTGTGTAGTATATGTACGAACACTTTCCTAATAATAACTTTTAAATAATGAATAAAAAATTTACACATTAATGACAAAATGCCTCAAAAAAGTTCAAATTGAATATAGTGTAAACAGTTTTTAAACATAATTTTTTGTTTATTTTTAAGGTTTATGATTTAAATATTCTATTTTGTACTCTTAATATTACTGTCAATGATATAATTGTCATTACTGAAAAAAAAAGTTATATTTTTAAAACTTAAACATGGATTTTTGTACTCTGGGTCAATTTGACCCATCCCGTCGTTCTAGGTATACCGAAACTGCCGTCGTTCTAGTGTTAAATTCAATAATTTCTGTTAAATTCAATAAATTTTATTATATTCAATAAGTTCTATTAAATTAAAAAAAAAATTTAATGTATCAAATGTTGTGCATCAGGTTTGAATTTAAATACTATCCAGGTATTAAAAAATCTCATTTAATTTTAAACTACAAATATGTTAATTTGATATATTAAAAGAAATATTTAATGCAAAATTTCAAATTATAAATTTAAATTATGTCTTACTTCAAGTAATTCAATGTAATATTTGAACTTACATTTAGAATCGAATTTAAATACAATTGATAACAGATGGAAAATATTTTTTTCTAACACTTGACTTGCCACTAATAAAATTAAAATTAACATAAAAAATAAAATAATAAAACTAAAGAATAAATAAAACCATGTGACACCTTGATCGAAGGAATATGTATAACTCCATTTGTTTCAAACTGATGAAGGTCAAGATATCACAACAAACAAATAAAAGAACTTTTCTAAAGAATAACGCATAAATAGGTCACCGAGTCTGCGCATGCGTGTATGTGCAATTTTTCGCTCGATATCATTTCGACACCAAGCAATTTCTAGTTGAACCAATTTTTTATTCTATTCTATTTTTTTCCCTCTCCTATGATGCCATCAGAAGTTTTAATAAATGTTTTTTGTATACAATGTTTTTCTTTTCTTTAAACGTTGTCTTTTGTTCGAGAATTACTTTGTTGAAGATGGCAATTTCACAGGCGATGCACATCGAAATTCGTAATAGGAGATGCATTTATGACAGTGATTTAAGTCAATCGTATTCTTTAAGTAACGGACAAATGAAATAACAGTCAGCTTCCTTATTACTTTTCCTATAATATAAAGTAAATGAAAAACGGAAGAATACTTTTGAAAGGAACTCTAACAAATTAAGGAAGAAAAGGGCAACATGGGAATAAATGAAGTTCCATTAAACCATCAGATCCATATTTTATTGTAATTTATTCAAATGAAAATGATTATTTAACTGTTGTTGTTGAACTTGTTCTGAAAGAACGCATTTCGAACTTATGGTTGGTAAGTTAGCTTTTTAACTATTCAATTAGATTTCTAAAATTGCTTTTTTAATAAATCGGGAAATTCTATACTCTACTTATAGATATTTTGTTGTAAGCCTTTTTTACCCAGTTTATAGTAGCATAATACTACTTTTCAAGTGTGCTTGTACTGCGGAAAGTTGGAAAATTAAGTATTTCATTGTTCCTAAGACAATGTTGTATAACAATGTAGATACTGTTTATTTTAAATGGCCATTATAAAACAAAATCTTTGAAAACTGTTACAAACTGTTTAACACGAAGACTAAACGGAATATTAAAATTTGCAAGCAGCCATGGGTACACAATTAGAGGTTGATTAGTATATATATATATATATATATATATATTTATTTAGACATATCTCAGCAATTGAAGATAATGTCTTAGCGTGCCACAGACATACAGACTCTTTCATTTACTATTATTACAGTTAAAGCTACAGATTGTAATCATTTAATTATGGTACTGGAGAAATGCTTGATTTCAATGCTAAATTACTTGTGTTTAAACAACGTTAATGACAATTGTTAGACTATAGGACACCCGTTGTACTATTGTACAAGCGGTAATTGAGGTTATTTGGATGTAGTTACATTTTTTTCAATTTTAAAAATGTTAATTGCACACAATTCTTTATATTTACATCAATCAATTCGTAAAAGGTCGTACTTTTAAGTCTTCAAAACTTCAACTTGAAAATGGATTGAATCCTCCTCTCTCCCCAAAGGAAATCGTTACCTACTTCCTGTGAGGTATCAGATTTCGCTATTGTCTGAGCCACCAAGATTTGCATGAAGAGTCAAAGAGTCGCTGCTATTAAAACCAAAGACGCATGACCACGTTAACTGCGACCGTAACATTGGATCCTACCCTTTGCATTTTTGTTTTTTGCTGAGAAACCACTAAACAATCTATGTTGTTGTTTTCATTAAAAAAAAAACTCATTTGTTTTTCATTTCGGTGTTAGATTGCTTGTACAGAGTTTAAATTAGTTTACCCCAAAGTAAAGCTTACGATGGAAGTAAGGTTACTCACCGTCCGAAAGACACTAAGTACACCGTTGTTATTAAGAAAACTCAAAGGGGATAAACATTCCCAAACATATGCACTACTAAAGGTCACAGGTATCGGGTAATTTAACAACATTTGCAATTGTAATGTAATGTAGATTCCCCTCAGATTCTTTAAGGTGAGCTTCAGTACACTTGGTGATTTATTTACAACAATTGTCTGAAGGTAAGAGCTCCTACGTATATTCTAATTATAATATTAGGTATGTATATTAAGATAGTATCAACGGAACTATCCCATTCATGTACAACTACTATGTTTACTTGTGCAAATTATTAACCGTTCATATTTTTTACACACACGAGCACATGGCATGATGATACAATTATTTGCATTTAAAGCAGTGTTTCCCCACATTTTTATCTCTACGGACCACCGACTTAAAATTTAGATAAAGCATGGACAACCACCTTTTAATAACACTAATAAAAATTCACTCATTTACACATTGATAAATGTTTTGTTTCTAAATATAATTCAAGCATTAAATGTTGTATTTTTTGCAAATAAATTTACTAGTAACACAGAAGTGATAATGGATTATTTAGCTTAAATTATATTAATGTTTTAAGGTAAATTTTCGAATGACAGGTATCTATGTTCAAATAATAAAGGGATATTTAGGGTATATTTGCACCCATTTCACCAACTTTTTAGTAAATGTACGGGAGTAGAAATGAATATACGTCCTTTCCAATCTGCAAGTGAATTTGATTTAAAATGTTCTTAACAAAGACCCCACAAACCACTATGAACTAGCTCACGCTCCACATGTGGTCCGCGGACCACAGGTTGGGCATAATTGATTTAAAGAAGGAAAATACTAAATTGAGCATAAGATTAAGACCCATTCTACACGAACGTGATAAACGCGCGTCTCATTTTTCAGAATTATCTGTGATAAGTGCATATAAACTGAGTTGTTCGAATGCACCAATCCCAAAGATTTCTGTAAAATTCGACGCGTGTGTATCATGATCGTATAGAATGGATCTTAATGGTCCAAATGTTGATGAACAGCAATTACACAATAAATATTTTTCTTTTAAAATTTGCTAACACATCTGAAGCTTATGACTGATTGCCAATACTCTGAGTTTCTGACCACATGTTTTGTTGGTTAGTTGAATAAACGTCGCAACAGAGCTACGCAAAAGACGGTTCAGGATCTATCCCAAAGGAAAGACCCGAGAACACTGCCTTGTGTTTTTGAACCTTGGTTTAGATGACGAGGGTAACACCTGAGCTGGCACCCCCGAGCACCTGACGTAAACGTGAAAACGTTTGAACCACAGCAGGTTTAACGTGCATCAGTCTTCTATACACGGTGGCATGTATTTATGGTCGACGAGGAACGAAACTGGCGACTCTCAATAATTCGCTCACTCTCAAAGTCGACACTGGAACCCTTAACCCTCCGATTATGAGTCAAGTTCTCAACCACCGCGCCACCTGCTGGCACTAAATGTTTTGTACAACTTACAAAACATCGCTCTTTCCTCTTCCACGGGGAAGTTCGAAGTTCTCTATGGCGTAAGGTCTCACTATAATCCTATGTAAATGTTCTTGTTAAGAGCTAGATTTAAAACTAGGTTGCTACATCGGAAAGGAGATCGGATGTCAGATTATTCGAACCTATCTACTTTGCTTCCTCGCTTCAGCTGTGAATGAGTTTTCCTTACAAGGTTAAATACCGTAAAGTGAATTTTCAAGATGTTAATTGATCACATCAAGCGTTTCGCGTATATTAGTTGGGAAATTTGCATTGAATTATACTAAACGTGTTGATCTTCATTGTAAATACCTCTTTGAAAGTATTTTGTATTGTTGACACAATACCCCATCTTGCTTATTTAATTGACAAATTAGGCTATACCACACACTGAATTGGACGTTGGTATTGCGTTTATCAAAAGAAGCAGCGTCGTAATTTTTTAAACAGTACGAATTTACAATTTTACGCATGTACTCCTGTACATAAAAAAAGTATACCTTTACACTAAAAATTTTTTATTCACCAAAGTTAACCATTAAATTTTTAACTCTTTACACTCCAAAATCATCTTTGACATTTTCGTTCTTTCTACGGAACAGTTATTCCTCTTTTTTGTACTTTTTTTCCAGAATTTTTTATAGAAGACAAAAATAGTAATCTGTTTCGGATCTGGCAATAGTAATCTGTTTTAAATAGAACAATTTGAAAAAAGTTCGATGTTCTTTAAACGCAATATCATGCCGTTCTCGTTTAATTTGAGGAACAGGGAACCAAAAGAACAAGTTATTACCTAAGAGGGGATATCGGAGTGCAAAGGGTTAAATTACATTAGGAAGTACACCCGTATTTTAAAAATTGTTTTATTCAGCAAAGCTAACCATTGCATTTCTAAGAAAGTCCAGACATATATTGTAATTGAAAAAATATATTACCCGACTACTAATTGTTACATAGTTTTTTCTGTTCCATACAAGCAAAAACGTCATTACTTGGAATATATTTACTCTTTATGATGGGATTTATTTCCTATACTTCAACTCATAACCAAGATTAGTAAGGTGTTGTTAAAATTTTGCATACTCAAAACTACACTTGAACACGACAACCGCTTTTAACTTGTTTATTAAGCGCCGAAAGAAATAAATCCAATTTCAATTCTTTAGAAAGAGTTTTGTTTTTCTGAATATGAACGGTTGCTTATTGTTGTCTTTTACATTATATACTATTGGTATACTAGGCTTTTTCCTCCATAGTTATGTGTTGTATACTTGAACAAGTGATTTCGAACTTTTAATTACATTAAATATGTGTATATATTTTATCGCAATAACGATACATTTCGACCTTTAGTTACAAATAGTCAGCAAATCTGATGTTTAGTCCTAGCAAATTAGTCGAATATAGTCATACTATACTAAAATAAAGGCAAATTTAAAAAATCCATCTATTTATAAATGTTTTTGTTTTCATATGATACATTCGACCTGTTATATTGAGATATCTTATGTAACTTTAAAGTAATATTTATTTTTTCCGCTAAATAAAATAATATGGTTCAATAAAAAGCAAATCATTGTTGCAATCTATCATTTATACTCATTGTAAAATAAGTTATAAAGTGATTGTTGAGTCGTTACTCAACAATCACTTTACAACTTTTTTTACAATGAGATATAGAATGATAATTTATGCAAACAAAGGAAACGAGTAACAATGCTTATTCCAACAATAATTTTTATGTACGACGAAAAAAAATTTAGTGTTTCATTAAGTTATTAAACTTTGAGTGAGAAACATCAGTTAGTCAATTCGGCAACTTATTGGCGAATTATCTTTTTGAGATGCATGACCAGACCGTTTTCTTGGCTTTGTCCGCTGTTGTGTCCTTCCTATGGCTCACATGCAATCATTTGATTGTCCAGGAATTGCTGTTCTGCATTCCTATTGGAATATTTATCTACTGTGGCTTGCAGTTGGAAGGCGTTGGACAAAAACCATAGCCCAATTATCCTAGTAACTAAATAGGATCTGGTGATGATGAATGTTAATGAAATCACCCAGAAGTCTTGACTTCTTGTGATACAAAAGATCTACCTTCTGGATATGATGATGACGAACTTCAATACCATCATCCAGAAGCCTTGACTTCGGCTTATAATGAGGGTCCGGCCCAAGATCTGCATTCTGGCATCATGCCTCCGTCTCCCGATTCCCAGAATGAACATCGTATGAATTATTGGAGTCATCGGGGGGCTCTACTTCGAATCTCATCTGGCCATCATCATGGAAGTTGAAGAAGAGGAAGACGTGATTTCCTTTGACTTGAAGTTGAAACGTCGAAGTCGATTCCTCCGTGCCATCTTGAGATGGACTTTGAAGAACTGTTGTTGTTCTTCAAGGCGCTGAAATACGCGCTGTTTTTGATTTGTTGTTGTATATATTGTATTTATCGCATTTTATCTTTTTGTTGTATGTTTCCACCATGGAAATTGTATTTTGAAATCGACTGTTCCTCGCTTCGTTAACGTTTATAAGATATTTTGGATTTTTAATAAACCGGTGCGCAAACTGTTCGATTTTAATTTTTAAATTAAGTACACAACATTTTGTATACTCAAAACTACACTTGAACATGACCAATCCGTTTTAAACTGTTTATTAAGCACCGAAAGGAACAAAACCAACAATACCATCAAGGAGCAATATACAATTTGATAGGTAGAACTCAAAATTATTGTCAATGACCTTGAATTAATTTTTTTTAAATATAGTGACTGTGTCGGAGCGTAAGAAGGGTTTTACTTGAAACTTCATTTCAGAAGATTATATAAACAGGAATTTGAACCTATCAAAGAAAGATAAACAAGCTGTACCGTCTGTCACCAGGGTCCCTTACCGTGCTTTTTGTGGAACAAGGCACAGCGTATATTCTAATCAGCAGTCGTAGCTTAATTGGATAGTCGTATCGTAAGTTAAAAATGGGAAATCTGAATATTTGTTAATCGTTTTATTAAATCTTCTAAATACCTTAACATAACCCAGCAAAAAATGGCAACTTAAAACCTTAATCAAAATTTTGAAATTTTGATGAAGGTTTTATGGAGCCTTTTTTTACAGAAGAGACACAAAATTTAATCTAGTGTTAAATGCGCAGAATTTTTTTTAATGTTAAAATCTTTAAAAAAATAAAGTTTAAAGTTAAAAGTTTTTTTTTAATAAAATTATTTAAAAATTAAATTGTGACTGTCCTTTTCTTTTTGATTGCTAACTTTAAATTTTTTTTATTATAATCTGAAGGTCGTCTATTTTCCTTAGAGTAGGCCCTGGGACCAGGTCAAATGTAGTAAGGTGTATTTGAAACGGGGTTACATTGTCGGAACGTATCCTCTAAAAGCTTAATATTGTGTTTCTGTCCTAAAATATCAGCATGTGCCTGATTACAATCCTAAAATATCAGCATTACCTGATTTCGCATAAAAATTTGTCGATCGTAACATTATACTGCCATTAAGTAGATTCGGCACTGAATTGCAAATTTAAAAACAAGACTCATAAGTCCTCCAGTCAGCGTAAATCGACATCGTTAATTATCTGGCGATTCCAGAGACTGATTTCCAGTGCTGAACCGTGACTGTTCGCAGGGGCGTTGAAAGGTTCAACGACTAGGGGCGGTCACAGGGGCGAGCGGTCGAGCGTGACAGTGGCCTTGACCATCCGATGGGAAGAGGTCAGAGGATGAGTGGGCAATGGAGTTCGGAACAGTGGCTCTTTCTTCGGAATGGACAATTGGAAGGTCTCGATGAAGAAATGGATTGGGGTAACCGGAAAACGGGAATGATTAACTGCAGTAATATAGCTACGGCGTGGGAATGCATGGGATCCATTGTTTTTTGGTTTAAGAAGGGCGATATGACAATTGTCGGAAGTAGTTAAGGTGGATTGGACTCAGTTCCGTTATGTTGATAAAGCTTGTGAATAGGCTAAAGTAGTTAATTTTTTTTTGTATAATGTGATTTAGTACAGTATTTCTGAACCTTTGAATAGCATCCTACATATACAGACTTTAGTGTCAATAGTGAGTAAGTATATCTGCTGTTCTTGTGTATATGATTCCCGATGTTCTCACTTGCATCATCTTCGCTTCAAAAATGTATTGCCTAAACCAAAATGTTGGATAACGAATTATAGAAAGAAATAGGTGAGCACCGGTTTTGGCAACAATTTTTTGAAGCCAAGGTGAAGCAAATGAAAACATCGCCCCGCGGAATCATATACACAAGTACGGCAGAGGTACTAACGTGCTATTGACACTAAAGTCTTCGTAATTTTAAAGAAAGTCAATATTAAAACTATGAAGGAGTAGCTTAGCTTTGTATTAAAATTTTGGATAACAGTGTTTTTGTATACATTTTTTTAACGACAGTAATATTTTATTTAATAATGATATTTGGAGTACAAGATTCGCAATGGAAATTTCCAAAAGTAATGTCAGTGGAATAATGTAAACAAATTCAATAACTTTCGAATGGTTGCATATATCAACATAAAATTAAGTAAGGATTTAAATAGGTTTATATTGGATAAACTGGTTAAACAGTTTAATTATATTTAATTTTTAGTTTCTTTACAATAAATTTAGTTGTTTTGGAGTAAAATAATGAGCACAGGTACAAAAGGGCGAACCAAAATATAAGTGCTATATTTTGAGATTAAAAAAGTCATAATTCAGGCAACAATCTAAAAATTAGTGATTTTCATTCGAAATTGCAAACAGCACTCCATTCTTACATAATTGTGTTAACATAAAAAGCCGAAATAAAATATACCTAAAATGTTTTATGTATGAAACGCAAATTTATAAATATAATAAAATAAAAACAAATGTATCAAAATTAAATTTTAAATCAAGAGCTTCAAAACATAGCGACATTTAGGCATAAAATTGAATTGATTAGTACCTATATAAAAAAAGGAACCAGTTAATTTTTGTAAAAAGAAAATACATGTAGGGCGGTCACAAATAGTTGAGCGAACGTGGAGAAAGGCGCCGAAATTATGCTTGCTTGCAATAAGCAATTCCTTAAACTACCCCTGGGCAATATTGATTTCCCATACCATAAGAGGCAATTTATTTGCCATTAAACCACACACACTGCATTATTTTATTCGCACTTCAACCAATCCACGCAAGCGCTATTAGATTTGATCAAACCCCTATCCCTTATAAAAAAATCGTGCAGCGAGCATTCTCCCATATTTCCATCCAAACCATACTCCCATCCACACTGACCCCTACCATAATCTCCGGCAATTACTGTGGACAAAGAAAGCCATTTAATATAAGGAGGTCATTCCACCCAATATGAGAAACTGACGCCGACTGGGCCTCAGGAAAGCTACACCCACCCACCGAGGCACTTTTTTCCTCAATCTCGCATCCCAGGCCTCCGCATCCGAGAGAAATGCAAGAGTTATAACTTTTTGGCAGGAGGGCGGGTCGCTGGGCAAAAGCGAAAGTTCAGCAAGGAATCAGGAAGTAACGCGGTGTCTTGAAGGTCGATGTTGTTGTTTTTAATGGCTGGTGTTTGTGTGTGTTGCACCTTGAACCTTTCCTGGAGCCCAGGGTGGTTTGGAATTAATTCTCAAGTCTGCTGGAGGTTATTTATATTTGGTTTGCATTGAGGGCCAAGGATTGAATTGGAGGAATGTCAGAGACTATTTCGTAATGCCATCATTAATGGTGGGACACGTGAATCGGGGTTGAAACTCAGAAGCTGAAGCATACCGTGGGCTTCAAAATACCAAAAATCAATATTTCAACTGAGTATTAATAATTTGGTAATAATTATCTTGTATTAACCTTCTAACAGTTTTGGACGTCTGTGGATGCCCATGGATCTTCACTTTTTCTAGCAATGCACATAAACTTTATATTTATAACAATATTTTATAATGAAATAATCTTCAAGTCAAAAAATGTGGGGTGTTTTTTTTAAAGCCCCACAGCTGTTAAAATATAATTAAAATTAAATTAAATAAAAATGTGTTTACATGTATTGTAAATATAAACTACTCTGCAGAGAAAACAACTTTAATATTTTGACATTTTCCGAAACCGTTTCGGGTTATTTGTACTTATTTTGCTTTACAAATGCTTAGTTTATCAAGAAAGCCAACTTTAACTTTTAAAAAAAGTTGATTTGCCTCTGTCATATACTTTGATATACAGAATGTAAAATGTGCCATATTTTAATATACAGGGTGAAGTGAATGTAAAATGTGTTTAATTGAAAGAGCAGAACATTTCAGCTAAAAGAAATCATCAAAACTCCTTTATTTAAAACTACATATTTTTTAAAAAAATTCTTTCACTTCTGAAATTTTCAGAATGATACCTTTAATAAATTAGGTTTCAGCATAAAGATTTTTGTGTGCTTCAAAACTCCATCATTATTATCATAAATTATTTTTCATTTCATAAATTATTAGTTCTAAAACTTTTATCACAAATCGAAAATTAGGAAGCAAGGAATGGAGTTTGGGATTGTACATTTCTCTAAATAGCTGTGCATAAAAATAATGTAATTAAAAAAAAATTCATTGAAATCTTCTAATTAATTGCTTTGGGAGAGAGAAAATATATTAAAAGACAGAAAAATAGTTTATTGTTTCTTCCAAAGAACATAAAATTTCATGTGTAAAAATACATGCAACGAATTGTACTTAAATCAAAGAAGAGTTTTAAAGAAAACCTAAAACAGTTGAAGATGAAGGTTGTGAGTCTTGTATTAATGTAAAAATGTATTGTATTCAGGTTTAAATATTCTAATGGTGTTTAATATAAAATTTAAACATCACTTATACTTATTTTTGTTATATTATCTCTCAGACATTAACATATGGTAATCCCTTAAAATGTATTGGAATGTCATTTTTGAAGTATTTTAGTTCATCTGCACCAAATAACTGGAGTGAAGATTTCAAATAAGAACAATTTCCATAAAATTTATTAAGTAAATAGAAAACATAAACTAACAGCTTTTCATATAAATGAACTTATTTTTAAATGCGTCTAAAAAATATATTTTGACTCATTCTAAATTAAAAACCAACAAATGGAGTTTCATATTAATAATGCATTGCAATGTATTTTTAATAAGTAACGTTGAAATGGTGTTAGTAATGGGAAAAAATAATTAAAATTAGTTATGATTGTAAATAACTCATTCTGAGTAAATCCCACATTTTAAGGGTTAGGCGGACTACAAAAAGGTTGCTAAAATAGAATTTTAATTAGATAAAATAAAAATATAAAATGTAATTAAAAATAATTAATAACCATTAAAAAAGTAGAGCAAATATTATTCTACATCTTGAAGAATTCTCTACACTTCTTTTTTAACCTTTGTCATGCAGGATAATCAAAATACCAAATTAAATTTGATTAAAAAATCTTATTTGAAACTGTACGTAAATGGTACAAGACAACCAAATGTTAGAAAATATTTGTTCAACACTGCTACCTTCCAAATCTGATTGAAATTTTATTATCTTCAATAAAACTCGACGGGCCAGTACGGTTTCTGATTATTTCAAAAGTAGCTACCTTCCACACCAACTGCTGTAGTTATTAATAAAGTTATTATATTTCTTTGTCATTAAATCTAATATTAATTTTTTTGTCTGGTCATGTGGGTGAAGGCGACAAGATTTGGGTGGAAAATTCCATAAAATTCCATGTATTTCAACAAATTCCAAGAATTCCGTGAAATTTATGAATTCCATCAAATTCTATATCCTCCAACAAATTCCATATGGCGAACTCCATTAAAATTCGAAAAAGGTAAGAATACTTCAGAAATGTGTAATTTTAACAAACAAATGTTGTTCCTAAACGAAAATCCCTCAAATAACAAATTATGTGAAATTGTCTAACATCAAACAAAGACATATCAAATAGGTTTTCAATTAAATTCGAATAGAAGAAAATCTTTAGTCGCCGTTTTTGAGCAACAGCTAAAATTCAAAATACAGCTAACAGTTTTAAAATAGGTTTTACGCATAGCTTGCTGTCCCGTTCCATGTACACAGGTACCTTGTATGTGAAATTTATTTTAGTAGTATTATACGTTTTTGAATATAATCATTGGCACACATACCACTTTTTCGAAAACAAAGATGTAAAAACATCATTAGAATTTTGTAGATTCTAATATTTGATACATACTTTACCATCGAACGCAATTTAGAGAACAGTTTATTCTGTGAATTTTCTCAGCATTTTAAAGCGAAATTGAACATTTAAACTCTTATAAATTTGTCATCGAATGAAAACTATAGACTTTGAATGAAAGCCTAAATTTTCGTTACGTCATTTTTTACAAGATGCGGGTGGCAACAAGTTCACAGTGATTTACCTTTCACGTGAGAAAATAAAACTCATTCGAATTCTGAAGACAAACAACCACGAGGGCATTACCGGAACGTCAAGAGGTGAACCGGTTTGGGATTTTTTTTAAGGTTAAATCACAGCAGTAACGGCTTTCGCTAGGCCTCTAAAAAGGTATTTTTCCACTCACCTGTTGACATTTGATTGTTTAGCATTTGCGTTCCACATTATGAAATTTAGTAAAAGTATTTTAAGGAATTGTGAGTTATAGTTAACTTTAAAGGTTTTATTTGAGTGAAATAGTAATTTTACACTTATTTTCCTTAATCACATGTGCTTCAATTCAAAGGAAATTATAACACAGTTCCAAAAAACCTTTGATGTAAAGATTCTCTGTACCGATTTATTGCGATTTGGAAATACTCAACAAAAAATTTCAATTATTACGTTATGTATGTTGATGGGTAGCATTGAAATAGTTTTATGTATTGAATTAAATAAGGGCATTCCCTCCTTATACTTAACAAACAATAGGATGTGGCTATGTCGGATAACGGCCGGAAGAGTTTTTGTGTGACGTCCGTTTAGAATATTATAGAAATATAAATTGGTTGTCAACAAAAACTTGGCAACAGAAGAAAAACTCACAAGCTGTTAAGTCTGACTCCGCAGGCCTCCGCATCAACGCCTCGTATGTGCTTTGATTTATTTAATTTTTTTACAAATATCGATGCTTAATTATTATATGAGACTAGATTATTGTCACACAGTTACTATTAGTCACGTAGTTAGAAAGTCGTAAAGGATCACACTAAAAGAGTAAGGAGATGCTCATTTATTACGACACGCACCTTTGAGAGACGGTTTTATCACACGTGACATGGGGAAGGGGGATCTCAGTGGTTGACAGACCAAACAAAACTTTGTAGAAAAAAATGCTTACATTTCTTTCACAAACTTTGAAATAGGTCACTTTTACGTAAATCACTGTCTTTCTAACTTTCTAATGAGATATTTAGTAAAATACGTAAAATGGAAGTTTTAATGACCATTTTTAAACTGCAAAAATTTATCGTTCTGTAATATGGGAATGGAAATAGCGGGGTAAGGATAACGTAACAGTACGCGACATGTGAGACAGGGGTGTACAAAAGGATGAAAAATAGCATGATGTAATAAATGAACGTACTACATAGCACGGATTTTCACTCCTGGCACCCCATGTATCTCATTTTAATGAATTCAAACGTCAAAAAGTTATATTAAAAAAAATTATTCATAACCCAAAAACAATTTCCGTTACTAAAACAATAATTGGTAACTATGGTTAGAATCTCCATTACACCAACACCTTTCATTCATGCCAACTGCCGACCATGACACCGAGCTGTAAAAGGGTGGATCACTCCTCCAGAGAACCTCTTCACGAGACATCCACCGGAGGGACATAAATCAGTCCTCCCGGAATGCGACACACGAAGACGAACAATGATCTACAGAAGTATTTTCATGCTTCAGAAGAAAGGATACACTCCAAGATGGCCGGGAAAGAAGACGCTTCGTTCTGGTAGCACAGATAGACAGTGGAACGACGGTCGTTACCCCGAGAACCAAATACGAAACTGTGCCTTAGTTGAACAATGATTGAAATTGTATGTCATTTCAGTAGAAAAAAAGAAAGTGAACCTCATATTTGTTTGAATTATTAAAGGTAACAAAAAGGTATTCGTTTCAGATTCTAAACAGGGAGACTCCATTGAAGTAAATGTTAAAAGGATATTTTTATGTACTTTCTTCTAAAAAAAAACAAATACAAATGATATAAAATTTTGTGTAGTTAATATTCAAACCCCTTTTGCATACTTTGACATACGTTTTTGTAAAAAAAAAAAAAAAAATGAGAATATACGAACTTTTTATTATTTTTTTTAGAATTTTTTACACAAGTTTTCTCCTTAATATATATATTTAATCTGATATGTCTGTTGATGTAACAATACAAATTAAATATGTATTAAAATTTTCAAAGCAAACAACAAGATTATCGTCAAAATTGAGCTGCAAATATCGGGTATTCTAATAGTCTTAATTCAACAAACACAAATCGCAATACCAAAGTAACGACGAAAGGAATGTTATGCAATATAATTCCACAATAATTCTGAGACGAAACCATTTGTTTACAATCCCTATTGTGTTTAAAATTTTCTACCCACTTTTACAAAGATCTTAAAATTTTAAAGACGTATGTCGAAATCGTGTCATGTGAATACATGCATTGTAAAAATTTCATATCTGTATAATTTTTCCCTTATTGTTTTTTTATTAGCAACGTTGATTTTCAATTGCAAATTATGACCTGTTTCCCAAGATATATAGCAAGACATTCGATTTTATGTTCACATACAATAGATGCTCAGTGCAAAATAAAAATATGGGTCTTCTTTTGCTCTGAAATTGTAATTCTCAACATTTATTTTTGCATCGAATGTGCGAACATTTTTAACGATCTAAAAATCATAGGAAAGAATTTCTCTAATGTTCTGTGCAATTTCTAAATCTATATTTCTCTCGTTTTAAAATTATGAAACATAATTCGCTCACTCGCTTTTACCTAACCCTATTTTCCGAAAATAAAAATACATAGATACGCCCCTGTATTGCACGCATAATAAAATAAAATAAAGCGTTGCAGGAACTAGTAACAAAATTAAATCCATTCTGGTACCATAGTAAGCTTTTATCCAAAGTTTAACCCACCCTTTCATAGTAAAACCTTGAATACCTTCACTGAAGCTGTTATTTAAAGCTGGGAAATTTATCAAAGTTCAAGGCGAATTCTTACAATGCAACGAATTATGCGATTGTAATAAATGGCATTGCTTATTCAATGCCATTGGAAATGTTTGCTTTTAATTATTTAATTGGCGCTTGCAATATATGTTGTTGATTATGTGATATCATAATAAATGAATCTTTAGATGATACGAATAGCTTAATAATTAATATGTTAAAACCCCATTAACGATAGAATGTAACTTCAAAAGTCCCGCCAGTAGGGCTTTCCCGAAACATTTTCGTACAAGGTTTCCCACCAATCACTGCGTCCCGCCGCCTGTACAGTTCGTTTTGTATTCATTTTAAACTTAGAATCGTGAATTTGAAAGAGAAATCGTCGAAAATACCAGTCCTGATGCACACAAATTGGTTTTATAAAAGAGCCATCTAGTTTCAAAACCAGATAGATCCATTTTCATAAATTTTACAGAAGACGAAAAAAATGATTGACAGCCACGAACTTTAGGATCTAAACCCATGATTTTGAATACATTTTTAGACTGGATTTAAACACTTTTGGTCAATACCGAAGGTGTCGTCGCACAGGGCCCCGCGCTTTATGTGGGGGCCCGCGTCGACAAGGGAACAATTTCTTTAAAAAAAATAGAAAAAAGATTTTTAACGTGAAACATATTTAAATCATTTACGTGGGAAATCAGGATAGAAATATCATGTTAGAGTGTCCATTCCGACACAATTTCGTGAAGAATAGAACTATTGACACACAATGGGAAATTAGGCCCCCAATGCGTATAAAAGCATGTGATAAAGCAAAGCACATATGGGCGTGGATGAGGGAACCTACGGCGTCAGAAAAAATAGCTTGTTTATATTCCTTCTATTGGCGACCAATCCATATCAATACAATCTGCTGACATGATACCTCACGTAAAACCCTTCTGATCTTGTTCAAATTACTTCCCCCTTCGATTTTTTTTTATTTATAAATTTTAATTTTATTTAAATTAGGTTAGAATCTATGGAATTTTAACTAAAAAAATATTTTAAATAATAATTAAAAAGTGAATTTAAAATACAAAAACAAGTTATTTTGTTGATGCAGATAATTTATAGAATAAGCTTTTTTCATTCACGGCTTTCTTTGCACAGTGCCCCGTATCTACTAAAGGCGGCCCTACCTGTTGAACACTATTTTTTTTTCAGTTTTCCAAGGTGATCAAAGAATTCCAAAATCAAATGAAATTGTCCCAAACGTATTTAAAATATCGTTCACATTCAAAGTGGAATGTTCCTAATATAGAATTATATCGAATGTAAAAAACGAGAAACTTTGAGAAATTTAAAATACACACCTTTTTTTTATATAGAGAATTATTATATTCGAAAAAAAAAATATTAAAAAAAATGGCGTCTGACTTTTTTCCATTTTAGGCTGCTGACTTTTAAAGTTGTGATGTTCATAATTAAACAGTCGTGAATTTTATGAACAATTGAAGTAGCAGTTTAGTATCATTTAGGCAGTCGAAAATTTTGTTTCACCACTAGTATCTGGGCTTCTGTGGACCAGTCATCCATCACGTCCACAGCATCACGCACCAGACCGCGACCGATAACGAGCATTATTGCAACTTTCTTTGAAGTTGTCCTTTAGTGCAACTATGTTAAAACCCCGATAACGTACACCAAATCTCAAAACATTTTCCTCACAACAAACGGACCAAAATACAAAAAACAACAAGTTCGTGTCCCAAGAAGATCCTGCAGAAATCCGCCATTTCCAGTGGGAGTTTTGAAGCGACAGAACTTCCTTTTCCCAAAGCCCATAATCCGTGGGAACTGAATCGCCGACCCGTGACTAAAGTGGATGTTTAACGTCTCCTAATGGCGGTGTTGACCCTTTCCCACTTTCGATATAAGCCCCCTTTTTTTTTCTGCAGGGAACCACGGGGAAATAAGAGGGAAGTGGAGGTTAAACGAGCCATTTCGAACAATAACACAATGCAAGGTGAAAGTTCTGCAACGACGCGGATTCGAAATCGTCAGGTAGCTTTTTCTTTTTCATCCTAAAAAAAATGATGGAATGACGATCATAGGATTTTCCGCCATTTCGAAAATGTGTTGGAGCTAGAAGTCAGTTTAACAGGAGGATGATTCAATGGGGGTTTGTGTAAATTGAACGTTTGAAATAATCAGTGTTAGAAAATAAAAATAAGATGTTTCTCTGAAAATAAATGTTCGTTCCATTTTTTTTATTTTAAAAAGAAAAAAAGTCGTTCCATTTAGTTGAAAACAAATTCATTAGATTAAATATTTAGTTGATTAATTTAATTAACGTTACGCTTGGGCTACATAATTAGCTAATTGAGACGGTTTTGAATTCATCCTAGAGGAATGACTTGATTCCATTTAAATGCTATTTGAAAAGTAGTAGAGTTCATTAACGTAATCAAGTATAGTTGATACCTAAATCGTAAAGGTATGTTAATGGAATTTGGGAGAACTAGAATATACATATATGTAATAATATATTTGGTTTATAAGAAAATTATGCTCATAATTTATGTGATCAAAATCAAAATCTATATTATGAGTTTTCGAATTAGTTTATTCTGCACATGGTGGAGATAGCGGCTAAAAGCCGAGTTTCACTTGATGGCTGGTAAGCGAACTACTGTCCACCATTTTCGTTTTTTCTTGTGAAAACTTTTCAAAGGAAGATCTGTCACTGGTCAGTTTAATGTAATAATATTTCCTGTGGTTCTCATGACCATATAGGACTGTGAAACTGGTGCTTGAAAAGGTGATTCAGACCACCAGAGATTCCGGTGTGTGTTAGAAACGGAATTCACATCTGCGTCGTATCGATGCACAGCTGAATATTTTACTTTAGCATAGTAATTCATAAGATCGTTTAAAGACAAAGATAAGTAATTTGGGAATCAGGAAATAAAAGTTTAAAGAAGCGTTAGTTAATTAAAGTTTAAGAAAATTAAATTCGGAATAAAGGAATATGTGTTTGGGTACATCACAAATATGTATCTTATAGTAGATCGCATGACCTACATATTTCAATTCACAGCTAGATCATTTATTTTATTCATAAAATAAATTAATTCACATTTATTGTTAAGTATAATAATTTAAAAAGCTGAACAAAGTTCCCTCCATGACAGAGTGGCCTCGTAACGATTCATCTGGTAGCATTTCCTTTTAAAGTTGCCTCCAATTAAAATCATGTTTTGTTCGTATTATGTTCACAGAAGAAGAGATGGGCACAGTTAGACGCGAAGCCCATTCTTTTTTAGTTCATCGACAAAGAACCGTGACCGCGAAAGCGTTTCAACACATGACCAGTTGTTCTTTCACTAATTAAAATTATCCCGCTTCTGTTTCAGTCTTGCTTCAGAGCTTTTAAGATTAACAAACTTCTTTCGAGTATTTTTTTTCTTCAATAATATTGTATCAACAAATAGCGGAAGACTCTGTTCGAGACTGTTAAAGTAGGGCACTGAAAATAATTCTTAATCGATTATGTTCTTTGTTGTGAATCATTTTTAATTCTAGAGACATATATGACTGTCAAGAAGAAGAAAACAATTGGAATATTAATCCTCCGGTCGGCTGCCCCAGACTATTTGGCCTTAGTATCACCAATTTTTCTAGCAATACACAGCATTTATAATTTCATATAAACACTTTATTTTTTATTATTTTTTAAATCTGTTTGATCTATGTAATATGTGACTTATTTATGCATGAATAAAAAGCTAGTTCTTCAGAAACGAACAAGATTCTTCTTTTAATTAATTAATACATTTTCTAAAATTTTAATTTTTATATTCCTGCCGAAAAAACTACTTAAGAATTTCAGAAATTTGCCTTTTTGCAAGCAAATCGTTTGTTGTTTTGTACTATTTCATTTTGTTGGTTAACGTGTAAGCACATAAGAAAATTACTATTTTAGAACACAAAATTATCTTTAAATCAGGTATGTCAACCAAACTGTTACTCCTTAACTGTGTACTATTTAAAATTATCTAATCTTCAAATATGAAAAATACGGAACAAATAATAATAGTTGCAAATAAAATGTCATTAAAATATATTTTTTAATTTATTGAAACTAATTTAACATATTCTCTCAAATTATTCTATTGCTAAAGGTTGCGATGAAACAAATTTATTGAATCAGTTTGGAAAATTCTCTCAAATTATTCCGTTCTGTTGAAAAAAAATTAGTTTTAAATTTATCGAAAGTAATTTAGAATATTCTCTCTAGTTATTATATTGCTAAAAGTTGCGTTAAAAAAATTAGTTTCAGCAGTAAAAAGGCTATGTTAAATTATTATTTATTTTCAGAAACTGTTTATTTAATCACAAACCCTTCATCTACTTCCCTCTCTAAAGATCACATTTTTATAAATTGATTGTTCTTTGATAACTATGCCATTCACAATTAGTAAATGTAGTGCCATATATTACCAACCAGAAAGTGTTCGTACGGTATATAATTAAACTCAAAAACTGTTGGATGTTGAAAGAAGTTTTATTGTTGAAGGGCGTTCACCACACAATTAATTGGATCGAAATAAATTTTAATTTCTGTCAACCTACTTCTCAACTATATTTCAGCAACAGTTATCCATCCGAATACATGACTTCATTTACATTCGCTTACCGTATCGTAATCGTCCACAAGCATGAACGGATTGCTGTAATTAAGCAACTGATAAATTATTTGTTTTATTTTTCTGACAAATAAATTCGAAGCCATGCATGTGAGACAGTTACGTCACTGGTAAATGATCAATCACGTAGCTTATTCTTCATTTTTATCACAGTTCCTTTTTACGCATATTTTAAAGTATAGAAAAGTGTATTACTGTCATTTATACAAATGTGCGATGAAAGTTCCATCAGATGCTTCTGGCTACATTCAATTCCCGTAATTGCTTTGATTTATTTTCAGCTTCTACACGCATTGGTGCCTAACTACCTATCGAACGAAAACAGATATATGTCAATCGTGCTGTTTTTCCCGGGGTTATAAGGTAAGAATGGATCCCCTTAAAAACGGAATATGGCGTTTCGATATTTTAAACCGTGTTTTTCATTTTAGATTTTTAAATTTCAGTTTCAGCTGATTATATAAATATGAATTGGCCACTAACGCAATTCTCGCCAACTGAAGAAAAATATGGAAGCTCTGACATATGACTCTTTTTCCCATTCACTCGCAAAAGTGCTTTATTTTTATTTAAAGATTTCACAAGCATCACTGTCTAATTTTAGCCCAAACGCGACTAAATTTTATAACAATTGTAGTGTGCCGCAGAGTTGTAGTGGAGAATGTATTATTATAATGCTCTTTCTACATAGTCATTGCTAACACGCGTTAGCTGAACATGGATCTGCGATCGGTATATATATAAACCACATGATTTGTATTCCTCATTCACAGAGACATCTGCAAAAACCCGTTCTACAAAGACAGAATTGATGCGCGCGAGCTTTTTTAGATGGCTCTGAGAGTGATGATTACAAAATTTTTGGACTGTATCTACCAATCACAGAACCATCTGCAAAAGCTCACGCTCGTTAATAGCACGTCCACGTACAAAGGCCCTAAAGGTGTACAAAGTGTTTCGATATCCTATAGTGCTACAGTAGTATTCAAACAAAGCAAAACTTATTTATAAACGTATCACGTTAACATTCGCCTTAAATGGCTCCTGAAACAAACTTATTATTCCATCGTCCCATTTATTAAAACTAGTTTAGAAGATTCTAATTAAATAAACCCAAGAGATCAATTGAAAATCCCGTTACTAATTAACAACCTCCTGGTCAACTTCCCACGCTCTACATTAGCAGACCCGATCCACCCATCTCTACTTCTCTTTTACTAATTAACACCTTATACAACACAATGGACGAAGCACGGCCAATCTCATCTTCCCCCCCAATACCCAAACAAAGCAAGAGCGGATGACCTCCCTAATCAAGCGGAGGAATCTACCACTCCAATCGAGAGCCTACCCACATCGTCCAAAGAGAAGCCTTCTGCGCTTCCAAAATAAGAGATGCCGATCCGAAAAAGAATGTGTTTGCCATTCTGGAAATGGGCAGTTAGGCATGGCCGGGGCGTGGTCGCGGCCCACACCTACCTGTTGAGCGATCTACATCGCGAAGGTCGATGTCCAACACCTTTTCGGCGTTTTTTAAGGTTGGTGGAGAGCGGGGTTAACTCGTTGTTGAGGTTTCTGGTTGCTAAGTGCAATTTTGTGTCATAAATTATTGCTTTAATTATTTATTGAATTAAAAGCAACAATGGAGATGCCAGTTTCTCCCAGCTTTTCTAGCAATGCAGCCAATTTTTAAATTCATAAAAAATACTCCATTTTACAATATTTTTTTTTTAATTGTAAGGTTTAAGGTACAACTTACAAGCTATATTTTTTACAATGAATTCTTTTAAAATTAAATTATATCAAATAGCATACCCAGGGAAAATTATTTAAATTTACAAGCAGTGGAAAACTTGCAAAAACTCGTTTGAGCTTGAGTTAAGGGATCAATGGAGCAATCTTTAAAACATCCCATTTCCAATTTAAATTTAAACCTTCAGACTTACTTAAGATAATCATGCTAGAAATATTTACATTGTTAGTAAAACAAAATAGATAGGTGTGTCGACGTTTAATGCCACTAGGGTATTTTGGCGTAATAGGCTATATGAGGTTTTTGGTCCGCTGAACCAACACCACCTAGCTGAACTTGGCTGAACTCGTATTGGGTTCGATCAGCAGCGAGTGTGTAGAGATCTGGTAACCGGATGACTATAAGAATCTTTTTTTTACGCACTGAAAATATACACTGTCTATATATCCGCCATGGTCCTATGTCTTACGCCTATTAATATTTCGTGGGATGCTAGCTTAGATTTTGTCCTCGTTATCAGACTATTGTTAAAAAGTTCAAGACAGTGTTCCAGGGTATTTTCTCTGGGATCAGTGGCGTATAGCGCTTGAGTTTGGAGAAACTGATTCCCGGTTCGATTCGGAATGTTGACAAATTTCGTTAAAAACGTAACAACAAAATGAATCCTCTCTGTTGGACAAAATATTTAATCTATTTAATCGGAGCATTTAGCGTGCGTCTGTTTCGTCAAAAATGACAAAAGTGTCTTAAGAAATGAGCAGGAATTTTTTACAGTGTACATTCTTATAAAAATAGGTTATATAATAATATGATTTATAAGGTCCAATATAACTTTTCAGCGTACGCTACTGTGTAGGATACATCCCAAAATCGCTGCATTGTGCACTCTATTTCGATGTTAATTCAATCAACCAACCTAGCTATCGAAAGTCGACAGTTTAAACATCAGAATCACTCAACTGGAATCAGATTGCACCAATAATAACAATCGAACATGCACTATTACGATCCTTGCCCTACCCAATCCTCTACATCTAAATCCATCACCCCCCCCCCCCCCCCCCCCATCATTTTCCTTCCAACTTCAACCGAATGTAACGCAAACAAAGAAACAGTTGCCCCAATTTCTGAGCTCCTCCTTTGTTTTTCTACCAAAAAATTGAACTCTCCTTTATTATTATTTTTTCTGGACTGGTTTTCTCCTTCCTTTCCTCGAGCGATGGCTTTGTAGGGGGTGCTTTGGCCACAATCACGGTTGCGATTACCCCAATTTCGAATGGAACACACAAATAAATGGTTCTTCGGGGATTGAAAAGAAAAGGAAAGGGACATTTCTTTCCTGATGTCCCTCGGTCCTTTTGTAGAAGGATTTGATTCGGAGACATCAGGAAAGGTGATCCGTTCCTCTTTGTCCTGTATGGGAGGGGTTTTCCTTCCTTTATTATGTTGTTCGACACGGGTATTGTACGAGCCGGCTTAATGTTGAACAAATAGGAGGTTGATATCGTCCGAGATCGACAGGAAGTATCAAATGTCTGCTCTATATTTTCGCGTTGTAAGCTGATTGCGAGATAGCATTAATGCCGGTTGTCTTGTCATACAGGAATAGCTTTCTTTTTGTGGAAGAAAATGGGTTTAAAATTAGGACAACATTGATGTAAAATCTCATCCTATTAAAATTATATTACTATTGCTGCATATGGACGATTGTGGACGCATCGATGGTAGTATATTAAAAGGTAAGGCTTGCAAACATTATGTACATATAAAATTGTTCGTTATATTATACAAAGTATTTCAAAATACATAGAACAAACTTTAAGAGGTGGTAGTACACACCAAAATAAACACTTTTTATCATAGAATGTATGGTAACGAATAAAGCCGTCACGGGTTAAAAGGCGCTTTTACTTTTAAAGATGCAGTGTTCATTCTTTCAGTGTTCAGTCGTTTTTTGAAGGGCGGTCCGCCCTGCCCGCCCTTTTTTCATCTCAATAGCGCCCTCATGCCCCTTTTTTCAAAAATGCCGCCCTCTTTTGAAAAAATTCCGCCCCTTATTCCCTTTTCAGTCAAGCTCAAGCGTCCTTGCTTTCCTAGCTGTTTTTAATAAAGGCATGGATTAAAAAAAAATTGTATGTAAATTGGAATTAAGTGAATTATGCCAGTAGGTAACAAAATCCCTTTAAGTACACGTGCTGTGCAATCTCGATGATTAAGCGGTTATTTCTAGCACGGGACATTCCACAAATCATATTGGTTGCCTGTACCCACATATGAAATGCTATGTTTTTTAAAAGTGAAGATGGTTTGGTTACAATATTAGGCCTTTTATTACCAAATTTTAGATTTACGTAGCCTTTTCATCAGTTTTGTAAGGGGTCTGATTAAGGCTACTTACAGATTTGGTTTTTAGCGAAAACATTAATTTTTAAGTGCCAAATTTTGGATTTTAAGTGATATCTTCATAAAGGGACATCAATTTTGTACGGGTCTTTCCTTCAGAATAAGCCCCGAATCGTAACCAATATCCCAATATGCAGCTCTAGCGCAATATCAATCAACAAATCGGAACTTTTTTTGTTTGGTCACGGGTCTGATATATCAACGGGTGGCCACGCCAAAAAAGTGCCCTTTTATAAACAAGAAGTGCCTTTTCAAAAACTGGGTGCCTTTTTACAGCCAACAGCGCCCTGCCCTTTTTTATTTCTAGAGTTAACACTGAAGATGCTTTTAAAAATGCTTATAAACCTGTATAAGACCGGTGTTTATTGGCAAAGGGTTAAATAGTAACTACTAATGGATCAGCATACACATGTAAAGAAGGATATTAAATGCATTTTACTTTGAGTATCTTACCAAGTAATGTGAAGGAAACACAAAGACTTTACCAAAAGCGCTTCTCTAAAGTACAATATGTATGTCCGCTTTCTCCAAAATACCGTTCCATTCAAAGTCATTAATGACCTGTCATACAAAAAACACCGGTTTCACATCTGTTTATACGCGGTTTTAAAGAACATTCTAGTGCATAAAAGCAGCCGCTTGCGCATAACGTCTTCGCTTGCGAGCATGCTATGATGAAAAGTGTTTGTTTTGGTGTATACAACCGCCTTTTAAAGTTTTTAAACACCCTGTATGAAAATAATTAACTGCCTAAATTTTGTAACTAAATGTGAAATTCAATTATAAAGTTCTTGAAGGTTTTATAACTATGTATTATTTCTTTTTATTTAAAGCCATTCGACCTAGGGTAATTCTCAAATATGAAAAACAATGTACAAACATATTCCTAAGAAATATCATCAATCATTTGTACAAATAATAATCAAATAACAGCATACTTTCACTGTAAATTCACAGTGGATATATTTACAATTCTTGTTGCACACTTTTGGTTTAATTAGCAATACATTTCAATTTATTTTTAATTTTCTCTTCAATGTTTTATAACTAAAACTCAAATCTATCTCCGTTCATTACTCAATTACAATAAGTAATTTTAGTAATGTTCACACGTAAACTAGCGTCACAGAAAGTAAAACTAAGCATAATCCAAAGAACAACAACAAACATCGAAACAATGAGAACATTCTATTCTCAAAGGAGAAGTACACGGACGATTAAACAGGATTGGTGCAAAATTCTATTTTTCGAATATAAGAAGTACAGCAAACATCACAAAGAATAGTTGCATAATCCGTAACGATTTTTCGCTCTGGTATGGCAATACTAGTGGCACAATGAACTCGAGCGATTGGAATTATATCAAAAGAAAATATCCCATCCACGTAAAGTCTTTAGAAGTCAAAAGCAATTTACCTTGCCAATATTCCTTACCTTATTTGTCCGTCCATTGGAGCATCTACCGCTTAAAAAAATACATTCTTCCAGTGGATTATTGAGGTTGTGGCTACTTGAACTTTCGGAAGAAGTAAAAATACTTTCAGCCGTTTTCTAATTTGGAGATTTTCTGTGAATTCCAAAGAGGTTATTAACTGTTGCTGACTTGACGAAATTTAAATTTTATCCTGTAACTTTAACGCTAATTTCGTCCAATTTTTAATGTACATAAGAACTATCTTTTGCAATTGTACCGGGACTTTTTATTTAAAGAAAAACATATATTGCCTGAATTTTTTCTAATTAAAGCTACAGTGTTACGATTGCCATGTTATCTAATCTATTTATATCGTATATTTCGAAAGGTAAACAAATGTTAATGCGAATGTTTATTTTATCAAATAAGTATATAAATGCGATAGACCCTCCATAGCATGTCTAATGGCGCACGAAAAGTTAGCGTGTCTAATGTCTCACAAGACGATGGCATGTCCAATGAATCACAAGAAGATGGCATGTCCAATGTCTCACAAAAAGATAGCATGTCCAGTGGCACACGAGACGATGGCATGTCCAATGTCTCGTAAGACGATGGCACATCCAATGTCTCACAAGACGATGGCATGTCCAATGGCTCTCTCTTTCATCACACCAATATAAGATTACAGTATAACCCTCGGTTGCTACAGCAAGTTTTAAAAAAAAGGTAAAGTCTATTTTTAGGGCTTATACACTTGTGAGTATTTCTTTATTCTCAGACTGTTATCTGAAATTATCCTCAGTGTATAGAATTATGTTAATCACGTTACAAAGAATTTAAAATAGTAGAAATTCCATTCGGAATATGTAAAATCGAATTATTGTGCGAGTTAGAACTTCCAGTTTTATCACCTGGCATGCTAATCTGGCTGAACATCTCAATCAGTGCGGCTAGGCAGAATCTGCCAAGTTTGTGGGGAGAAGGAAGCACGATTACATTTCGTGGGACGGTGTCAAGTGTTCTCTGTTTCTAGAAGAAATATTTTTAAATATTCCGGCATCAGCTTTGATAAGGCTCTTTCTAACAAAGGTCTATCAGGTTTGATTGTGTTTTAAATTTAAACAAGACATCTCTATGTAATGTGATATTGCAGCTTTAAGATATAACTATTGAGACTCTCTGTGAATCCTTTTCTGGTAAAATATTTCGTGCGTTTGATGCCGAGGGGAACTTCTTCAAGTTTTTTTACAAATAATATTGTCCCATTGAAACGCCCGAACCCTCTACAAAATGTACATGGGGTACTAAAAGGGACGCCATTTTATGTCATGTTGATGTTTTAAAACTTCCAGTTGTTTTCAAAAAGTAATTCGATCCTGATGTGTAAGCACTTGCCAAGTTTCTCCGAGAAATATTTCAATACAAATATACTTTCAGAAAGTGATTTACTCTCGAATGTATACTGTCCTTTATATTGAATGACCCACCTTCTGATATGTCAAATCTAACCACTTTCATAAGATGGATGTTGAATTGAACTCTCCCTTCAGCCCATCCAATCAGAATCGTGCAAATACCCACTCAAGATGACCCCCAGGTGCAGAGGTCCTCTGTGCGAAGGTCAGCCGTAAGGGAGGAGTGTCCGGTTTTTCTCGTGACTTGCAACGGCTGCTTTGGAAGAGATTACCATAAAATCCCGCTGCCTGCACGAGGTTTTTAACAAATTACACAAGGGAAGATGCAAATTCGAGACCGATCCAAGTTGGCTGATAGGTTGAATAAAGCTAGAAGCGCACTGGTAACTATCGGATATGCGACTAAAACATATTTAGTTGCAAGCAACTGGGAAATTTAAATTGTATACGGTCACTCAGCAATTTTTAAATGCACAAAATAGCCTTTCGCTCTCTAATAGCTTTGGCAAATAATCGACAATTGGACTATTTTGTGGTGATCCTAATTTGACGATTTTTCACCTTCACTTTGCCGATTGCGAATTGCGGGACCTGGAAGCCATAAATTGAATGAAATTGAGAAGGACAGCTGGTTGGCCGAATTGTGAGAAAATAGGATTCTACATGAAATTACGTGTATGAGTCACTCAATTCCAAAAGTTTCTTGTCCAATTTGGAGAACAAGCCCATGACATTTTTAAATCACATACTTTTTCGTATTACATTTTATTTTTACATCTAGAATTAAGCAAAGTATGTTATTTGACACATTAAACAACACACTTTGCTTAATTCCATGAGTAGAAATAGCATATAATACGAAAAAAAATTTATTTAAAATTGTGATACGCTTGTTCTTCAAAGTGGTCAATAGAAGTTTTAGAATAGGACTACTCATATACGCGTTGATTCAAACAGAATTATGTTGAGCTTAAACATTAAAAGAGGGGGTTGGGGGCGAGTCTGAAGAAGATTTTTTATAGCTTTCGGTCCTCGGCGGTCTAGAGTGTTAAGGAAGATTTTGCAAGTGTGAGAACTTTTTCTCATATTATAGAATTAACCATAGTTTTCTTGTAAACAATAATTTATCCGCTAATCCATTGAATCTATGCAAGATATCTGACACATTCAAATACTGCACTGCGTGTTCGAAATTCGCATTTCAGGACTGATGAAAGTGCGTTATTTAACTCTTTTTTCCAAAGATTCCTTCTCGCATGAAATCACGCACTATATGGAATAGAAACGACCACATAACCCGACAAAACGTTGCAGGTTGCGTCACCGAGCAAATCCCGAGCAGAACTCGATGAAAAAGCGAGATAGCCAGAGAGAACTTGAATGCCTTCGCAACGCAACGGTGACTCGTGGCCATGGCTGCGTGAACAAAACGAGTGCTCTTTGGTGAAAAGTGTGCGTTTCGGCCAGTTGCGAGGAGAGATAATGCTTTATTACGAACAGCGTTCCTTCAACCGCCACGCCCTACCCTGTCGTACACAGAGTTATTGTTCTAAGATGAGAGATTGAATATAGTTGGATTTTTCAATTCTGCAATTCGATCAAATCTGGTGTGTAACATTATACTTATTTCTATTATACGTTATCATGTTATCAAAATCATTAAACTCGATCATTTATTTTCGCCATATTGAAAATAGAGAAATCAGGAGCAGTTCAATGAATTATTTTTGTGACACAAGCGAAAAAAGATTTGGGGTCTCCGGTTCGTACGAATAATAATTTTTTTACTAATTTTTATTTTTAATAATAATTTTTATATGTACCACTAAGTACGGAAAAGGTTTTAAGTGTCGAATTTGTTTTCAGGTAAAGAAATAAAACCAAAGCTATACATACTCTATAAATTACTATTGTGATAAAAATAATTTAGTAAATGAATCACAAATATATATAGTTATATAAATGTAATCTATAATTTAATTAAAATACCTTAATCTAGAAAATGCCAAATGCAGACTAAAAATTTCCAAATAAGTTCACTTACATTTTCTTTTTTCGAGAAAATTTGGCGCCATCCTTTACCTGGTGCCGGAATCGGCTACTTGTGCCATTAGCCGCCCCTGAGTTTTGGTTATGTTTGGTTTGGTTAATTAACATTGCACTACAACTGCACATTAGGCTATTGGCGAATATTCGGGGTCCATTTCGAAGGTTTGGTTAATTAACGTCGCACTAGAGCTGCACAGTGGGCTATTGGCGTCGATTAGGGGTCTATCTCGAAGGAAAAACCCGGGAACGGCGCCTCGTATTTTTGAGCAACGGTCAGATAACGAAGACAACACCTGAGCTGGAACCCGATGCAACCTCATTAGACCTCGATCAGATTTACTGAGCACCAGTCCCGTATACACGCACTGAACTCTAACTGTAACTGCTGGAAGGCTCAAACTTTGTTTCCTCTACGGGCGCGTTGAAACCAATTGAAGGCTGCCATACGGTGCCCCAACATTTTTAAAAAAATGATTTAGTGGTGTTTTTTATTACCAAAGCATTGTAGAAGTATTAAATATATATAAATATTATATTTTCTTCTTGTAGTATTAATTTTTATATTGCCAAACAGATAGTTTTTGCTCTTGCTTTTTAACTACTTCTACACTGTAAAAAAAGAAGTGCTTAAAAATGAGTATCTGGATGTAATCGTTTTTTTTTAAGTATAATTGGTTCGTAAATGAATATTGAACGTACTCAGAATTAAATTACCGCTAGTACTTAAAAATAAGAACATTTAGATATATTCATTTTAGGTATTATGAATTACGATATAAGAAATGTGTAATAAACGACATTTATAATTCCAAAATATTTCGTGCAAATATTCCGAAGAATAAAAGTTATGAGTTCCAATTTAAAGAACTATATCTTATGGTGGAGTTATAGATACATGTTCTTCGGCTCAGTGTTTCGTTCGTCGAGCGGAGGTTTATCTAGTTTAGTTTTGATTCGTGAATGGAATTTGTTCGACGTTTAAAGCGAGATATTTAACTACAGACAATTTCGTTTTGATTTAAATAAATAGAAATATGCATGAATTTGTTCAACAAAACTTAGCGGAATGGAAGGTAAAGGTTTACTGTACGGTCACCCTTGGCGACTTTTTCAAAATCTCGCCAAAAGTCGCCATTTTGGCGACTGTTGTCCAATAGGGTTGCTGCAATTCCTTGTCGTTTCGGAGGGGGGGTTGCCATTTAAAAAAAATTATCGCCAAATGCGGAAAAATCGCGCCAAGGGTGACCGTACAGTAAACCTGACCCGAATGGAATTTGAAGGAGTACTCTACGTGTTTCGAAAGTAAGTGCTATTAAATTTATAATCTTTAATGTATAACGCCATAGCATTGTTCAATCGCTCAGTTAGTGCTGTCCCCGCACTTTTTTTGGATTTTGCCCTCTAACTTTTTTATATTGCACATTTAAAATAAAAATTATTGCATTGCCAAATCAAAAAAAAAAAGTTAGTACTTTTACCCCTTCCAACTAACATACGACAGACGCAAACCCGTCCGTCATCTTACATTTGAAAATATAATATAAAAAAATTATGAATCAATTAGAATGCCGATATTTACACGGAATACTCCATAACAACAAAACGTAGCTGTATGAAATTTACAGAGAACTTTTTTTGAAAAATTAGACATTTTTTGTGATAATTTTTAAGTTTGTACGATGTTCCATTCATATATTATAACTATTTTAATGTATGTCATTCACTTAACATGGATGACAATATCGTTTGCGATTTTAAGGAAAATTTTCTTTTCGTTATTGACACTATAAAAATGGCGTCATAAGTTTTGTTTGATTTAATATTTACTGAAAATATTCGCACATTGGGCTTTTTACTACAATACGGATTGTTACAAAAATTAAAATAGCTAGAATTTTATCTTATGGAAATGATTTATAATTGTTTTGTGTATTTTGTTTTGTTTGTATGCAGGTTAATTGTAACTATATTTGATTATCTTAAATCAAACTTTTAGAACAATTCTTTCATAATGCGAGTAATTTGTGTATTAACGTCATTTTTATTTATTTGGAAAACATTTTATGCACACATTTTTTTTAATGTACGAAGCTTAGTTTCATTGTGAATTTTCAACTCTATATTACTTTTTAATGTTTTTAAGGGAATAAAATTCCACAGATCCAACCGATAATTGAGAAAATGTTTTATTTAATGTGCCAATGAATATTTATTCTTAAAACATTAAATGGCGATCATTAAAAGTAAAATTTAGAATAATTTATAGTTTTTTTTATATTTGAAATGACTGAAAAGGAAATAATTCATTATTAGCGTAATAGAAAATTTCTGAAACGCGGAATGATAAAGCTTTAGCACTGAAAAATCGCAATTTCATAGAATGGAACAATTTGTAATTTTTTCTTATATTTATTTATTGTAGAAAATTTATTACCAATGCCAAATATTTTAAATATGACATTTTTAGTTTATGAATCTATGGTGATGGTCAAAATATGTCCTTGTGATAAACAAGAGGGATAATAAAAGTTCATACTTATGGTACACGATTTTTTTATTTTTTTTTGAAAACATATAGAATTTTTTCTAAAATTTAATTAAGATTTTGCATAAGTATACACTTTCATTTTCTTTGAATATGAACTCAAAAATTTAATCTTACGAAATTTATAATACACTAATGATTCAATCGCATACTTTAATATAGCAATTTGCAATTGCCAATAGCAATTTAAATTTTCCTACTAAAAAAATTTCCTTTTTGATATTTATAGCTTTTACTCCTTTATATGCAAATTATACTTTTCTATTTAGAAATACGCTGTGCTATTCTACTGCTGCCACTATTGCTTCCATAAGGAATATTTACGAAACAATGTGGATCGAAGAAGAAAAAGATACTTCCAACTAGCGCACAGTCATTGGATCATTTTATTCAGTTTATCCCAGTACGTAATCTTCTGTTAAATAACCTAGTATCAGATTTTTAAATATTTGCAATGTCCACACTCAACAATTGCAGTAAACACATCATATCATATTCAGTGGATGATGATATAAATAAAATTAAATAGATATTTGCATTTAAATTTTAATGACTTTTATGCAAGAGGAATTCCAGACAATAATATCATTGTTTCAGTACTGACAAAAATGTAATTAATTTGGACTTTTATAGTAAGTCCTATCAAATAAGATTGTTTTCTAGAGTATTTTAAAACAGCGCTTGTGTATCATTTTTAAATTAATCAAAAGATTTCTGTAATGCAGAAAACATGATTATTAATTTTTATTCCAATATATTAAGATTTTTTTGTTATAGATGTCCTTATACGTTGTATAATGGAAGTTATTTAATGTATGTAATATTATATTAATTAATATGTTGATAATTACAGATTAAGAATGATTAGTTTTAGATGAACATAAATCAAAAGAAGTTGATGGACCATTGGGGACGAAAACTTCACAGTGTTAAAAATTAACAAATGTATTAATATTGTGGTGTTTACATTTACTTTGAATGACATTGGGACAATACATATGATTAATTAGCAATGTACAGAAAAAAATAGTCTCGAAATGATTTTATTTGTATTTATTTATTCATTACTTTCATATTGGAGAAGGAATTGAAAAATTTATGAAACAGGACACACTTTTGGGAGGAGATAGAAAGCAACCCTTTATCCTAGCTGTTGGAGAAAAATTCAACCCTTCCCAGGCATTTGTAGTGTTTGAAGAACACTGCATAGCTGCAAATTCTTTGTTAAAAGCTGTTGATCTGTATTTGAAATTAACATATATTTAAAAGTAGAATTTTCAGCTTACAGCCGAAATGTGTGGCAATTCATAAATAATACAT
This sequence comes from Troglohyphantes excavatus, assembly GCA_963932185.1. NCBI lineage: Eukaryota > Metazoa > Arthropoda > Arachnida > Araneae > Linyphiidae > Troglohyphantes > Troglohyphantes excavatus. Next base: position 61,647,898 of record OZ010667.1, read on the forward strand.
TTTATAAATGCGAATTTGATGCAGAGATCCCATCATGTGTTTTAGAGTTAAAAAATCGTCTGTAAAGTAATCATTTTTATCATGTCGTGTGTGTACAGTTTTACTGTAAAAATATGTATTTAGTGTTAAATGTTAATAATTATGAACTAAATTATTTATACTTCATTTGTAATTAGTTCAGTGCATAATGTTTTGCACATGGTGCAAAATTTCATTTGTTTCCCTTCATAATCTATGCAAACGTATCAGAAATCGCCATCCTCATGCAGAACATTATGTCTGCTTCGATAAATTTTGTAGACAAGCATTTCGGAAATTATATAATTACGAAAGACACTTAAGAAGATTTCACACAAACAATGGAACTTCAGATACTTCACCAAGTTTGCTAAATTGTCAGAACGAAACTTTTTCATTGAATAATTTAGATGCATGTTGTAGTACTACACTTGTTGCATATATTCAAAATGATTCTTCAGAATTTGATAAAAAAACATTTGAACAATTTCAAGAAAGTGTTTTACTGTACATTTCAAAGTCTGATTGTTACTGCAATTTCTAACCCTGATGCATTGTTCATTCAGTTTTTTGTAAGTTAAGTCACATGAAAAAATAAATATTTGCTTTATTTGATGTGTTTGTGTACTTCGCTGAGTTATATTTAATCTTAATTTATGTAATCGAATAAAATATTAGGACAACATTTTATGTCACAAAATAATGTATACTCTTATAAACGAATGCAGTTAATTTTGTTTAAATATCCCTAGGTGTTCAAAAGTTGAGGAGGAGGGGGCTTATTTTTCAAACGTATTGTATGTATGCATTAGCCTCTCTTACAAATAAATTTCCATATATAATTTACAACAAAAATTTATTGCAAAATTTATTTGCAATATTGTATTACTAAGAGATTGCAATTTATCTAGGAACACAGATTTGACTAAAAAATGGCATTCTTCCCTACCAATTCTTAAAATAACTTAAAGATTTCTTAAAATAAAGTTCATTCATTTCTTTGTTATAAATATCTAAAAATATATATGTTTTTTCTTTTGAGATAATATGTATTTATTTCTTAATAACACACGAGTATGAAATATCTTATTTCAGAAATGTGATATATTTTCCAAATTTGAAATTATATATATTCCTTTTTTTTTATCTCAAATCTTTCTATCTTTTGCTATCTGAAACATGAAAAATATCGTATTCAAGAATTACTATATATTTGAGAGAGCAAAATGTAAAAATAATATTGTTTCAAATTTAGAATGATACATATATATGGTTTCTAAAATAAGATTTCTTAAAATTAGGTGAAAGAAAGAAATGAATACACATACTTAAAAAAAATATATTTTCAATTATTTAAAACAGATTAATGAATTCATTTTGTGCATTAAATTATAAATTTGAATGGGAAGAACGTCATTTTTCAAATTTGGATGTACGTACTCAAAAATGAGTACATGCATCCGAATTTGAAAACAAATATACTCACAAACGATTCCTGCATATACTTAAAAATGAGTACATATGGTGTTTCAGATTTGAAACTGCATTTACTCACAACTGATTCATGCATATACTCAAAAATGAGTACATATAGCACATATATCAATTTCAAAAATGAAACTAAATGTGCTTAAAATTGATTCCATGCTGGCACTCAAAAATGAGTACATGTCTTTTTCAAATTTGATACCAATGTAATCGGAGCTATGATAAGAACCGAAAGTTTTTAAAAATGAGTACATTTTACTCATTTCCAAATACCTGTTTTTAACAGTGTACTTTGACTTGCATATGACTTCCTATTTTAATAGCAGATTACATTTAAAATGGGTTTAAAAAGAAAATAAAAAAAACTTACCCAAAAATAATATATGTCGGCGTATTTTAACATGAAAAATATACGAAATATTGCGGTATCAAGAAAAGTGTGCCCCATCATGGCGGCCTCCATATCGGCTTCAAGTCAACAAAATGTCTTGCCCTATCCAGAAGTTACAGTTAGAGATCAGTGTATACACGCCGTGGAAATTTGGAGTTTCAACGGCGTATTATTATTTCGAGTAATCTGGCAACCCTCAGATCACAGAATCACTGCATTTAAAAAAAAAATTGTCAAGTTTCTCAGTGCATTTTAACATTTTATGTCACGTCGGCGGATCCTCGGGGCCACGGTTCCCTTCCATTCATACATAGAAGAAGCATAGTGATCTACTTAAATATTATACTGTGTGAGCTGATAAATTACACAGTCTGAAATTTGAAGAAACACGCCAAACATTTTACACCATAGACGATTTTGTTATCCCGAAACATTATATGACTTTGCCCATCCATTTTCACAGCAATGGGATAGTTATTCTCTCAATAATAATAACTTCAAACAACACTGTTTGAAAGTGAAAACATGTCATTTGGCCATGATTAAAAAAATACGAAGCAGTGTTCCCGGGTCTTTCCTTCGAGATAGACCACGAATCGTCGCCAATAGCCCACTGTGCAGCTGTAGTGCGACGTTAATTAACCAAAATACCTCACGTGTAATCTATCCTTTAGTAAATTTGTTCGAATGCTGATGTATGTGTTGAGTAGGTTGCCAATGAGACGTTGGAAAACGATTAGCTAATTTCTCATGTCAAGGACCAAAATTCCTCGATTACCCACATGCGATAAAACAATCCCAAAGTCGTTGGTAGCAAAATAGTTCAAACGTATAATTAGGAGGTTGCCAAACTTAAAGTAAACTAATCAATTACAAAATAGAAAACAACAATCGGCAAGTTGTTGTTTTATGTCTTTGATTTACGCTAAACTGACTGCTATTTGTGGTGACATTTTCTAGTCAACGAGACGTACTCACACGTGTTTTTCCGCTACGTTTGTGTGGTTAGGTTAAATAACGTTGTACTAGAGCTGCACATTGGGCTATTGGTGATTGTTCAGTCTTTATCTTGAAGGAAACACCCGAAATCCCCTCGTGTCTTTGATCCATGGTCAGATGACGAGGACAACACCTGAGACGGCACACGACGCAACTTCAATTAGCGTCAGGACATTGGACCTCGATCAGATTTATCGTGCACTAATCCTGTAGGCACGCCAGTATAATTTTATGGGTATTTTTAGACGACTTCCTAGTATTTTAGTAGCGAATCTGGCAACCCCCCGATTGCAAGATCACTACATTTTTACTTTTATTTGTCAAGTCCATTAGTCGGACTCACTCAAACTCGCAATCCTCTGATTACTAGACGAACGCCTTCATCCACTGGGCAACGATCATTTGTGTGGAGATATTTTTTTTTCTTCAGTTTTCTACAAGTTGGTATACTCGTTAGATATTTCCTCTCTGAAACAGTTGTTGAAGGTTATTCTTATCGGAAAAACCACTGTCCAATTTATGTGAACTTGAAAGGGCGAAAGTCGTATAATGCTTCTCGATAATAAAATTGTCGATGGTGCAGTAGTTAGGCGTGTTTCTTCCAATAATTTATCAGCTCTCAGACAGTTAATAACTCTTACGTCTAAACCGCGCTATAAAAAATGGTGATCTTGTTGATTAAAATAAAATCACACTAGACCGACGTTAGTGGATCAGCTGTTATTGGATGGAGTTCAATCGAATTATACCTCAGGATGTATACAAAAAGAAATTCCCTGGAAAATAACCTCGTAAATTTTAATGGTGAAGACGCAACAACCAATTCCACCAAGTCTCCAGATTTCGACATCATGGCCAATGTGAGGACATTTGTGACCGGACAGTTTCAAAGTGCACCATCCCTCTCTACACAGAAAAGCGTCGGTTGGCCGTTGGCCTAGGAATGGAGGTAGTTATCCTCCAATCTAGAGCCCGATGTTGCAACCACCAAACTATAACAGCGGCTGGAAAACTTTTGATATCCACTAACATAATCAATGTGCACCTTTCTCCTCTACAAGATCAAGGGTATCGTAACTCTGTCATCAAGGAAGTCAGCCATGTTGCGTTTGCTGGCACTGACGTAGTACCAGTTTCAGTAATAGAAATCACGTTAAATGTTTCACTAATCTCAATTTAAAATTATAAAGACTATATCAGTGTACCCCCTCCCTATTGTAATAGATAATCATTTTTACAACAAGTGAATTAAAGTGATTTTCTTGTACAACAATGGCAAGTTTTTTTAAGTAGTTACCCTTGAAATTTCTACATCTTCCAAATCAATAGTCAATGGGAGACTGTACTAAAACTGCTGTACAATGTTGCTTGATGGAAAATCTTATTAAATTAAAGAGAAAAATATTAAAAAACGCATTATTTCTTCCGTTGATTGTTAATAATAAGCCTACATACCTTGTTAATCGATAATGTGAGCTAGAACAATGGTTAATGAAATAAGATTTAAGTACTTCGGCAGTTAATTCAAATAATAATCAACCTTCATTACTATTGTCAACTTCCGTTAATTGTTGATGAAATCTCTATAATCCCCGAATGACCTTCCTTGAAGAGCTAGGGATTAAACCATGCATGGATATTATTTGATACCCATATCGCGTTTAAAGTAAGCAAATAACTGCCGCATTAATGTAATGTCTAGGACCTTTAAAGAAACCAGTAGTAAATTCTCAGTGCAATAAAACGGGAAAAACACTTCTTGTTTTATTCAAATCACTGTTTTGGAGAATAAATGCCAGTTTAAGTGTAAAACAAATGTGTACCGTAATTTTTTTTAAAGATAATTTTATTTTAAATTATTATTAATATTTTGAACAAGTAGTAAAATTGTAAATATTTAACTTTTCATTTATTAAAACTTTTTGTAAAGTATGAAAAGTCTTAAAAGCACAAAACTTGTCCTGGAAGCTCAAAATGAAATATTTTCATTTTAACGCTTGTTCTGGATATTTTATAAAATAAAATTTTTAGCTCTTGTTTTCTTGAACTCAGTTTCACTTTTTATAAAAGTTTTCTTTATCGTTATGCTTTATTTATTTAACATTTTCAGTTTTACATTAACATTTTCAATTTTACATTAACATTTTTATTTTAACATTTTCAGTTTTACATTAACATTTTGTATTTAACATTTTCAGTTTTACATTAACAATTTTAACATTTTCAGTTTTTAATTTTATGATCATTATAGATTACTCTTTCGGATGAATGTTCTAAAGTTTGACATTGGCGTAAAATACGCATAAATTACCTATATTTATCCTATAGTTGAACAAAAAATATTTCATTTACGCTTTAATGTGAATTTATTTTCAAATACCTAATAAATCTAAATACATGCACGAATTTTAACCGATAAATTTAAACAGTTAAATTTGATAATATAATTCTAATTACAATGTAAACCCAGTGACCTTTACTAAATCGTTTTCAGAACATTCTCTGCACCAAAAAAAAGGTTGTCTCATAAAAAATCTAATGCTTACTGCAGAATATAATAAATGCGATGTCAATGTCGGAAGTAAGAAATATCCTCAAAAGATTATTTAAAATATTGATTTTTATCTATAGATAAAAAAGAAAGGTGCACTGGAGCAATGTAGAATCAAAAGTATAAGAAGAAAAGTGTACAAGTATAGATAGCAAAAGTATAAGAAGTATCAGTTTCAATAATCAGATGGAATAATTTTGTTCTTAATATTTTTTTAAGATTGAGGAAGAGTTCTCATATTTTCTTCTCGTTTTATTTCCTACGTGACCGTTCTAATTATTCCTTCCTTTTCTCTGCAGACGATTTATCAGTACAATTTTGAGAAAGAAAGGTACAAAATGTGAATTACAATTACATAGAGGTTAATGACATACCTTATTGGCATAGTACCAGCATAATATAGTGGAAACATATTCTATTCTTATCCACAGTGAGTTTTTATGAATAATAATTTTGTTTGCTTTTTATTACTTTTTTGAGATATGGAGTAATAAAAATATATTTTCGGGAAGTGCATTAAGTTACAAAAATCCGAAAAAGAACTAACAACATTTTCCATTTTTGGCAACTACTTATGTCATTGGGTCAAATGGTGTGAATCCTAATTTAGGCAGGTTTCCCTATAATGAGTCCATATTCTTTTACTTAACATTATAGCCAAGGCAAGTCGTAAACTTTAAAAGCCCTCATTTGTGAACTCTATTTTTGGACTTATACTACTCAAAATATTTGCGAAGTATTTGTAATACATATGTAATAATTTCAATTTGTGTCATGAAGTTTGAGTTCCTCTTAAAAAAATCATAATGTACTATCTATGGTGAATCTATGATAAATAATCGATAAAATTGAATTCTCAAATCTGATTTAAATCCTTATGTAGAATATTATAAAAAGTTATACAAACTTCAAACGGTTTTATTATTTTTTAATAATTTATTAGTTTTTAGAATTATATAAACCGTGTTTTAATTTGTTTTCCTTAAATATTTTTCGAAATGTGCAAATGGAGGAAAATTTAAAATTTCGTAAAAACGGATTCAAACGTCTTCCGTATACTTCTGAAAACGATTATAGTCTTAAAAAAATGTGTAACTAATTTTCGTATCTATTGATTAACACCAGTGGAATATTAAAATAAAGTTGGTTCAATATTTTATCTAAAAAAATTTTAAGGTTTAATGGGATGGTCTTGAGAAAATGAATTTCTTAAAATGACTTCAATATACTATTTCTGTCTTCAGAAATATCCGTTGTTAAAAAATACTTATAAATGTATTTAAATAGCAGAGGGTTCCGTCAAGTTGTTTAGCTCAGTGGATGCTCAAATGGGCAACCGCTGTGTTGCCAAACCATTAAAAGTAATTAAGTGGGTTTTTTTATCGCTGCCTACGAGAAATATATAGGAATTAAGTTAGAAGTTTCTTGTTTGTTTTTTGTTCTTGAAGTACTTTTTAGCACGTTACGGCTTGGTTAAAGACTAAGTCCATTTTTTCAATTTTTGGTGATGACTATCTCTGAGTAGTGCTAAAGGACTGTTGTTAGTAAAAAAAATATTGTGGTATATATAACAGAAAGTAATATTAGATTAGTCTTTAGATTATTTATTATTAGATTATTTAGACATAGTCTTCAATTACACCGTCTAAAAACTCAAATATCTCGCAACAACAGCGAATGACTTTTAGTGAGTTTTTCCACCAAGCCCACAATAAGTATCAGCTGTTAACAACAACGTCAAAAATTTTATGAAAGTTCGTTAAATATACTAAAACAAAACTTGTCATGAAAAATTAAGAATATTTCATTCATTCATAAATTTTGAGAAAAATGCACTACAAAATTGTTTTGTCTTTTTTGAAGAAAAACCTAATTTAAGCATATTTAACGAAGCTTTCGCGAAATGTGAGTCATTGTTACTCTAGATTCGTGGCCACTATCAAATATTAAATTAAACAGTTACAAATCAAATAAAACAAAATAACTCGACTTACCGTTACTGATGGTTGTGGTCCCGAAGTAAGTAAAAATTAGCAAACACGTAATCCTATGGAGCTTCATCTTGACCGATGAGATCAAACCAAAGATCAACTGCAAAGTTTCCAACTTATGCTTTACAACTCAACACGCATACTGCAAGTTCCAGACGAAAATCATACGAAAAAAAATCCTATCCAAGATACACTTCCGCAAACACAAAATTTTCTTCTTTTTGCCCCTAGAAATCGATTAAAAAATCGATGAACTTCTTTTTAAGTTTGAGGAACTTGTTCTTCTAGGATTCATCCGATGAGGCGCCACGCTGAGGAACCTGCAGAACACATAGCCGAGAAAAGCATGGTGAAAGAAGATGTTCTTTTTTCGAATTTGGAATAAAAGAATAAAAATAAAAATCGTTTGGCGATCTGGGGTGCTGCCACCCGCAAGGTACGAAGTTTCCTGTGCGTGTGAGCTCGAGTTGTGAGTTGTGCTCGCAGTGGTGTGTGTCCGAGTGACGTCACGGACCCGGTTCGGAACTCTTCGAGGTTAGTGGACAGGTTTTCGGAAGACGTTGGCTTTGTTTTCTTTCAACTCAGGTGATTGAGAGATGTGGTTCAGTTCTTTCTGGCTGAGCGTGGATTTCTTTTTCCTCCTACGTTCATTTTCAAACCTGAAGATGGAGGTGTACACACTGTATACATAGCAAAATGTACTATGTACAGTGTGTGATGTACAATGTACAATATGTAATGAACTATGTGCAGTGTACAATGTACCATGTGCAGTGTACAATGTACCATGTACAGTGTACTATGCAATATGTATAGTGTGTTATATGCTATATACAGCAAACAATTTACTATGTATATTGTACAATGTACGATGTATATTGTACAATGTACGATGTATAGTGTACAATGTAATATGAATATTGTACAGTGTACTATGTACTGTGTACCATGCAATATGTATAGTGTGTTATATGCTATATACAGCAAACAATTTACTATGTATATTGTACAATGTATATTGTACAATGTATATTGTACAATGTATATTGTACAATGTAATATGTATATTGTACAATGTAATATGTATATTGTACAATGTAATATGTATATTGTACAATGTATATTGTACAATGTATATTGTACAATGTAATATGTATATTGTACAATTTATATTGTAAAATGTATATTGTACAATGTATATTGTACAATGTAATATGTATATTGTACAATGTAATATGTATATTGTACAATGTATATTGTAAAATGTATATTGTACAATGTATATTGTACAATGTAATATGTATATTGTACAATGTAATATGTATATTGTACAATGTAATATGTATATTGTACAATGTAATATGTATATTGTACAATGTAATATGTATATTGTACAATGTACAGTGTAAAATTTACTATTACAGTGTACAATGTACTTTGTATAGTAAACAATGTACTATGTACAGTGTAAAATTTACTATTACAGTGTACAATGTACTTTGTATAGTAAACAATGTACTATGTACAGTGTAACAATGTACTTTGTATAGTAAACAATGTACTATGTACAGTGTAACAATGTACTATACATACGTATACACTACACTGTGTACAATGCAAAATGGACAATATTCACCATACAGTGCACAATGTGCTGTGTACATGGCCTAGGGTCCTAGACTGTATGAAAGTAAGGAAATCATTTAAGAAACAAACAATTAAAACGTGTTTCGTCCAAAATGTCAAACAATTATATTATGGCATCACTGAATTCGCCGATTTTTATCCCACTAAAACACAAAACATTAAAATTTCTAACTAAAACATTAGTTCAAAAGATGTTTTGTTCTAATGAAATTAACTTTCAAAAACAGGAGTTTGTATGCGAGTTAATGCATTTATTAAAAGTTATTTGCATTTTCAACGAATCGCCGAAATGGGACAATACACATTTTGATTGTGTGCTCCTCATTTTCCGTGAAGAATCTCAAACTTTCATTCAAATGACCTAACAAAAAAAATTATTATACTTCCACAATATATAAACATTCTGACTTCCTCATTCTGAGTGTCGGATTTGAGACCATTTAATTCTAAGAATTTAAGTCCATTTAATGTCAAAGCTCAATAGACGTGCACATTTGTTGTACAAATTTGTAACTATGGATTCATATTTGAAAGAAATGCTTCCCGTATGATGTAAAATGGAAAATAATAAAAAGTTCCTAATACTTGTCAAAAAAAATATTTTAATTGTAATAGCCAAATTTGATCTTATTTAAAAAAAAATTCAATAATTTTTAGTTGTGATTTCAAAACTGCTCAATAACAATTGGTTACCTTTATGTTATCAACTTCTGAAAACAAACTGTTCAAACCGTGACAAAATTCAGTCCATTACCGCTAAGGACATTTCAGTTATCTAACACGCTTGGGCGAACAAGTTTCATATTGCACAAACTTTAAACAGTATTTTACTCAAGTTTAAGGCTTCTGACTGCATACTAAAATACCGTTTTCTTTTTAGCCTATTTCTGTTTAATAATAACTGGCAACAGATCCCTAGCATGGGACTGTCTCGCTACTATGCGAACGATTAAGTTTTAATGCTGAGTTTTTTTTAGAGATAAGAATTTTGTAAGAATTTTGTTTAGTTTTGTATAACATCGGACTGTCTCGCTACTATGCTAACGATTAAGTTTTAACGCTGAGTTTTTTTAGAGATAAGAATTTTGTAAAAATTTTGTTTAGTTTTGTATAACATCGGACTGTCTCGCTACTATGCTAACGATTAAGTTTTAATGCTGAGTTTTTTTAGACATAAGAATTTTGTAAGAGTTTTGTATAACATGGGACTGTCTCGCTACTATGCTAACGATTAAGTTTTAATGCTGAGTTTTCTTAGAGATAAGAATTTTGTAAGAATTTTGTTTAGTTTTGTATAACATCGGACTGTCTCGCTACTATGCTAACGATTAAGTTTTAATGCTGAGTTTTTTTAGAGATGAGAATTTTGTAAGAATTTTGTTTAGTTTTGTATAACATCGGACTGTCTCGCTACTATGCTAACGATTAAGTTTTAATGCTGAGTTTTTTTAGAGATAAGAATTTTGTAAGAATTTTGTTTAGTTTTGTATAACATCGGACTGTCTCGCTACTATGCTAACGATTAAGTTTTAATGCTGAGTTTTTAAAGAGATAAGAATTTTGTAAGAATTTTGTTTAGTTTTGTATAACATCGGACTGTCTCGCTACTATGCTAACGATTAAGTTTTAATGCTGAGTTGTTTTAGAGATAAGAATTTTGTAGAGTTTGTTTCAAACTCTTCTGGCTGTTTATTTCTTTCATCATTTAAGAGACGTACAAAACTATGTACAGAAGACCAGGGGTGCCCCTCCCCGCCAAACCCAATGGCGTAAATCCCCCCCCCAAAAAAAAATATATATATATATATCAACCCTTCCCTCCCCAAGGAGGTATCCAAAGGGGGTGAGGGAGGAGCGGACCGCCCCCCCCCCCCTCAACGTAAACTTGTATTGTGTGTCCCCCCACAACTTATTTACATTATGTAATCGATGCCATTCACTCTACATTTCAATCTCTAATTTTTATTTTTTTTATTTTTATTCAACATGTAGAATTTTTTACTTCAACTTTTAGAAACTACAATAATCTCCTGGTTGGATACCCGTTTTCAACAAATGCATTCATATAAGCAAGGTCACCATTAAGGGTGTGCCACAGGTGCCGCTGCTTTATGTGGGGCCCCGTGTTGACAAGGAAACAATTTCATTAAAAAAATTAGAAAATCGGTTTTTAACGTGAAAGGTCTTTAAATCATTTGTGTGGGAAATCGGGATAGAAATATCATGATAAGGTGTCCATTTCGACACGTGACGAATAGCACACTACATAGATTTAGCGTCGTTTAATAGGAAATAGGAGCTCATGCGTATAAAATCATGTTATAAACAAAACATATGAGACGTGGGGGGAGGGAGGAGAAGGACCGCGGCGTCAGACGAAACAGCTTGTTTATCTTCCGCCTGTTGGCGAGTAATCAATACAATCAGCTGTAATGACATGAGTTGACATAGGAGTTGATGAATTGTAGTATAAAGTGACGGACATTGTTTTTGTGAAATTTTGTTAGACATGTATTTGAGATCAAAAGGTCACAGCGTGTAGAAAAAAAATTTAAAACAAGAATCTTTTCATATTCATATATATATTATCTCAAAAGAACGTGTACGCCGTACTTAATGACTTCAAGGAACATTCATGCCCAAATTTGAACATAATCGAACAAAGTAATAAATTCGCAAACAGACGAAATACCGAAAGATCCAGTTCAAACACACCAAAAATGCTTATCAACTGTGAAGGACAGAGAACCCAATGAATGGCAAAGCATTGACTTTTGTTTAACCCATATTTGTTAAGGAAATTAGAAAATCTAATAATAGTATAACAAATATTCATATTTCCATAATTTATTCAACTGCTTGCGTTTTAATTATAATTTGTTAAATTTCATGATTGACCGTTTTTAATTTACGACTGCCCAGTTAAGCCCTGACTGCCATTCAGGCTTCTGCGCTAAACTTTCTCTAAAAATCAATGCCAACTTTTACAAATCAATGCCAACTTTTACAAATCAATGCCAACTTTTACAAATCAATGCCAACTTTTATAAATCAATGCCAACTTTTACAAATCAATGCCAACTTTTACAAATCAATGCCAACTTTTAAATCAATGCCAACTTTTACAAATCAATGCCAACTTTTACAAATCAATGTCAACTTTTAAATCAATGCCAACTTTTAGAAATCAATGCCAACTTTTACAAATCAATGCCAACTTTTACAAATCAATGCCAACTTTTACAAATCAATGCCAACTTTTACTAATCAATGCCAACTTTTAAATCAATGCCAGCTTTTACAAATCAATGCCAACTTTTACGAATCAATGCCAACTTTTACAAATCAATGCCAACTTAACTTTCATAAATCAATGCCAACTTTTACAAATCAATGCCAACTTTTATAAATCAATGCCAACTTTTACGAATCAATGCCAACTTTTACAAATCAATGCCAATTTAACTTTTATAAAGCAATGCCAACTTTTACAAAGCAATGTCAACTTTTACAAATCAATGCCAACTTTTACAAATCAATGCCAGCTTTTACAAATCAATGCCAACTTTTACGAATCAATGCCAACTTTTACAAATCAATGCCAACTTAACTTTCATAAATCAATGCCAACTTTTACAAATCAATGCCAACTTTTATAAATCAATGCCAACTTTTACGAATCAATGCCAACTTTTTCAAATCAATGCCAACTTAACTTTAATAAAGCAATGCAAACTTTTACAAATCAATGCCAACTTTTACAAATCAATGCCAACTTTTACAAATCAATGCCAACTTTTACAAATCGATGCCAACTTTTACAAACCAATGCCAACTTTTATAAATCAATGTCAACTTTTACGAATCAATGCCAACTTTTTCAAATCAATGCCAACTTAACTTTAATAAAGCAATGCCAACTTTTACAAATCAATGCCAACTTTTACAAATCAATGCCAACTATTACAAATCAATGCCAACTTTTAAATCTATGCCAACTTTTACAAATCAATGCCAACTTTTATAAATCAATGCCAACTTTTAAATCAATGCCCACTTTTACAAATCAATGCCAACTTTTACAAATCAATGCCAACTTTTACAAATCAATGCCAACTTTTACAAATTAATGCCAACTTTTAAATTAATGCCAACTTTTACAAATCAATGCCAACTTTTACAAATCAATGCCAACTTTTAAATCAATGCCAACTTTTACTAATCAATGCCAACTTTTACGAATCAATGCCAACTTTTACAAATCAATGCCAACTTAACTTTCATAAATCAATGCCAACTTTTACAAATCAATGCCAACTTTTAAATCAATGCCAACTTTTACAAATCAATGCCAACTTTTAAATCAATGCCAACTTTTACGAATCAATGCCAACTTTTACAAATCAATGCCAACTTAACTTTCATAAATCAATGCCAACTTTTACAAATTAATGCCAACTTTTATAAATCAATGCCAACTTTTACAAATCAATGCCAACTTTTACGAATCAATGCCAACTTTTACAAATCAATGCCAATTTAACTTTTATAAAGCAATGCTTTTACAAAGCAATGCCAACTTTTACAAATCAATGCCAACTTTTACAAATCAATGCCAACTTTTACAAATCAATGCCAACTTTTAAATCAATGCCAACTTTTACAAATCACTGCCAACTTTTAAATCAATGCTAACTTTTACTAATCAATGCCAACTTTTAAATCAATGCCAACTTTTACAAATCACTGCCAACTTTTAAATCAATGCTAACTTTTACTAATCAATGCCAACTTTTAGGAATCAATGCTAACTTTTACTAATCAATGCCAACTTTTACTAAACAATGCCAACTTTTACGAATCATTGCCAACTTTTACAAATCAATGCCAACTTAGCTTTCATAAATCAATGCCAACTTTTACAAATTAATGCCAACTTTTATAAATCAATGCCAACTTTTACAAATCAATGCCAACTTTTATAAATCAATGCCAACTTTTACGAATCAATGCCAACTTTTACAAATCAATGCCAATTTAACTTTTATAAAGCAATGCCAACTTTTACAAAGCAATGCCAACTTTTACAAAGCAATGCCAACTTTTACAAATCAATGCCAACTTTTACAAATCAATGCCAACTTTTACAAATAAATGCCAACTTTTACAAATCGATGCCAACTTTTACAAATCAATGCCAACTTTTATAAATCAATGCCAACTTTTACGAATCATTGTCAAGTTTTTCAAATCAATGCCAACTTAACTTTTATAAAGCAATGCCAACTTTTACAAATCAATGCCAACTTTTACAAATCAATGCCAACTTTTAAATCAATGCCAACTTTTACTAATCAATGCCAACCTTTACGAATCAATGCCAACTTTTACAAATCAATGCCAACTTAACTTTCATAAATCAATGCCAACTTTTACAAATCAATGCCAACTTTTAAATCAATGCCAACTTTTACAAATCAATGCCAACTTTTACAAATCAATGCCAACTTTTATAAATCAATGCCAACTTTTACGAATCAATGCCAACTTTTACAAATCAATACCAACCTAACTTTCATAAAACAATGCCAATTTTTACAAATCAATGCCAACTTTTACAAATCAATGCCAACTTTTACAAATCAATGACAACTTTTACAAATCAATGCCAACTTTTGCAAATCAATGCCAACTTAAATTTCATAAATCAATGGGTTTTTTTTTGTTTGAATTACAATGGGAGGGGTTTGAACCCTCCCCCCCCCCCCCCACCTGCGTGCCTGATTTTGTCCAGTATTTTATAATATTAATTAAATTACTTTAATTATATTTTGTATTAAATGATCTTGTAAACTTTTATAGTGACTGACAAAAAAATAAGACCACGGACTATTTTGAAATGGCACTCGCGCTTTTGGAGAAATTAAAATATTTTTTTTTGTAAATTTATTTCATGGGATACATTTAATTGAATAAAAAAAATTCGGCTATATCTCCGTTATATATAATGTTTCATTGCTGCAAAAATGGAGGAAGGGGAAAAATTCTCAGCAATTTTAACGATCTGAAATGTCTTATGAGAATTCAATTCTTAAAGTATATAGATATTTTTACTGTAATGTTTAGATTTAACCAATAATACGCACTTTTTTTCAGTTTTGCTTCGTACTTGCTATTTTGAAAGGTTTTAAAAATACCATTTCTAAATATAACTTAGAATAAATTAAAATTTATTTTTAAATTTTATTTTGTTAAAAACAAAATTAAATTACACAATGAATAATGTATATTTTTAAATTAAAGGCATTTAAAAATTTTATTTCATAAAGTTGTAAATCATATATAAAGTTTATCAACCATAATTTTGGAGGATTTTGGGATGCCTCCTAATATTAGTTTTTATTTTAAAGCTTGTTATTCAATATCTAAGCATTATTACACGTTAAAAAGTAATTTACAAAACCTTTACTATTTTGTAAAACTTTCAATGTCAAAAAGCGGAGAGTTCTAATGTACTAAAAAGGAAGTTTTTGAGCTGATTAACTGCACATAATTTTATAAACAGTTTTATAAGGGGCTACAAAAATAAATAACAAAACTATTTACTTTGTTTTCCCATCCTTGAAAATATTTTTGCTCTAAATATTGTCTAACTACAAACCTGTCTTGAGGTTGAACGAGTTGTGTCCCTTTTTGAACACTGGAAGACAATTTAGCTCCCCCATTCTTATATTTGGATATTTTAAATATGACTATTAAATGCAAAAACTTCATTTTATCAAATTTTAAGAAACCTTATAAAATTAAACTTTAATTTAAAAATGCCGTAAAATATTTATACACTTACCACTACAGTTTCTCAAACTCAGAAAATGCTTTTCATTAAGGGTTTTTCTTTTTTACAATTTAAATAATTGTAACTTTGCTCCACATTTCAACAGTAAGTTCAGAAAAACTAAGCATTCTTGTTGGCTGAAATATATTATCTGTTCTTTTGCTGTAACACCATTGAAGTTATTAAAACTGATTCGATCGGCTATAAATCGATTTATAAATCAATGCCAACTTTTACAAATCAATGCCAACTTTTACAAATCAATGCCAACTTTTAAATCAATGCCAACTTTTACAAATCAATGCCAACTTTTACAAATCAATGTCAACTTTTAAATCAATGCCAACTTTTACAAATCAATGCCAACTTTTACAAATCAATGCCAACTTTTACAAATCAATGCCAACTTTTACAAATCAATGCCAACTTTTACTAATCAATGCCAACTTTTAAATCAATGCCAGCTTTTACAAATCAATGCCAACTTTTACGAATCAATGCCAACTTTTACAAATCAATGCCAACTTAACTTTCATAAATCAATGCCAACTTTTACAAATCAATGCCAACTTTTATAAATCAATGCCAACTTTTACGAATCAATGCCAACTTTTACAAATCAATGCCAATTTAACTTTTATAAAGCAATGCCAACTTTTACAAAGCAATGTCAACTTTTACAAATCAATGCCAACTTTTACAAATCAATGCCAGCTTTTACAAATCAATGCCAACTTTTACGAATCAATGCCAACTTTTACAAATCAATGCCAACTTAACTTTCATAAATCAATGCCAACTTTTACAAATCAATGCCAACTTTTATAAATCAATGCCAACTTTTACGAATCAATGCCAACTTTTTCAAATCAATGCCAACTTAACTTTAATAAAGCAATGCAAACTTTTACAAATCAATGCCAACTTTTACAAATCAATGCCAACTTTTACAAATCAATGCCAACTTTTACAAATCGATGCCAACTTTTACAAACCAATGCCAACTTTTATAAATCAATGTTAACTTTTACGAATCAATGCCAACTTTTTCAAATCAATGCCAACTTAACTTTAATAAAGCAATGCCAACTTTTACAAATCAATGCCAACTTTTACAAATCAATGCCAACTATTACAAATCAATGCCAACTTTTAAATCTATGCCAACTTTTACAAATCAATGCCAACTTTTACAAATCAATGCCAACTTTTAAATCAATGCCCACTTTTACAAATCAATGCCAACTTTTACAAATCAATGCCAACTTTTACAAATCAATGCCAACTTTTACAAATTAATGCCAACTTTTAAATTAATGCCAACTTTTACAAATCAATGCCAACTTTTACAAATCAATGCCAACTTTTAAATCAATGCCAACTTTTACTAATCAATGCCAACTTTTACGAATCAATGCCAACTTTTACAAATCAATGCCAACTTAACTTTCATAAATCAATGCCAACTTTTACAAATCAATGCCAACTTTTAAATCAATGCCAACTTTTACAAATCAATGCCAACTTTTAAATCAATGCCAACTTTTACGAATCAATGCCAACTTTTACAAATCAATGCCAACTTAACTTTCATAAATCAATGCCAACTTTTACAAATTAATGCCAACTTTTATAAATCAATGCCAACTTTTACAAATCAATGCCAACTTTTACGAATCAATGCCAACTTTTACAAATCAATGCCAATTTAACTTTTATAAAGCAATGCTTTTACAAAGCAATGCCAACTTTTACAAATCAATGCCAACTTTTACAAATCAATGCCAACTTTTACAAATCAATGCCAACTTTTAAATCAATGCCAACTTTTACAAATCACTGCCAACTTTTAAATCAATGCTAACTTTTACTAATCAATGCCAACTTTTAAATCAATGCCAACTTTTACAAATCACTGCCAACTTTTAAATCAATGCTAACTTTTACTAATCAATGCCAACTTTTAGGAATCAATGCTAACTTTTACTAATCAATGCCAACTTTTACTAAACAATGCCAACTTTTACGAATCATTGCCAACTTTTACAAATCAATGCCAACTTAGCTTTCATAAATCAATGCCAACTTTTACAAATTAATGCCAACTTTTATAAATCAATGCCAACTTTTACAAATCAATGCCAACTTTTATAAATCAATGCCAACTTTTACGAATCAATGCCAACTTTTACAAATCAATGCCAATTTAACTTTTATAAAGCAATGCCAACTTTTACAAAGCAATGCCAACTTTTACAAAGCAATGCCAACTTTTACAAATCAATGCCAACTTTTACAAATCAATGCCAACTTTTACAAATAAATGCCAACTTTTACAAATCGATGCCAACTTTTACAAATCAATGCCAACTTTTATAAATCAATGCCAACTTTTACGAATCATTGTCAAGTTTTTCAAATCAATGCCAACTTAACTTTTATAAAGCAATGCCAACTTTTACAAATCAATGCCAACTTTTACAAATCAATGCCAACTTTTAAATCAATGCCAACTTTTACTAATCAATGCCAACCTTTACGAATCAATGCCAACTTTTACAAATCAATGCCAACTTAACTTTCATAAATCAATGCCAACTTTTACAAATCAATGCCAACTTTTAAATCAATGCCAACTTTTACAAATCAATGCCAACTTTTACAAATCAATGCCAACTTTTATAAATCAATGCCAACTTTTACGAATCAATGCCAACTTTTACAAATCAATACCAACCTAACTTTCATAAAACAATGCCAATTTTTACAAATCAATGCCAACTTTTACAAATCAATGCCAACTTTTACAAATCAATGACAACTTTTACAAATCAATGCCAACTTTTGCAAATCAATGCCAACTTAAATTTCATAAATCAATGGGTTTTTTTTTGTTTGAATTACAATGGGAGGGGTTTGAACCCTCCCCCCCCCCCACCTGCGTGCCTGATTTTGTCCAGTATTTTATAATATTAATTAAATTACTTTAATTATATTTTGTATTAAATGATCTTGTAAACTTTTATAGTGACTGACAAAAAAATAAGACCACGGACTATTTTGAAATGGCACTCGCGCTTTTGGAGAAATTAAAATATTTTTTTTTGTAAATTTATTTCATGGGATACATTTAATTGAATAAAAAAAATTCGGCTATATCTCCGTTATATATAATGTTTCATTGCTGCAAAAATGGAGGAAGGGGAAAAATTCTCAGCAATTTTAACGATCTGAAATGTCTTATGAGAATTCAATTCTTAAAGTATATAGATATTTTTACTGTAATGTTTAGATTTAACCAATAATACGCACTTTTTTTCAGTTTTGCTTCGTACTTGCTATTTTGAAAGGTTTTAAAAATACCATTTCTAAATATAACTTAGAATAAATTAAAATTTATTTTTAAATTTTATTTTGTTAAAAACAAAATTAAATTACACAATGAATAATGTATATTTTTAAATTAAAGGCAGTTAAAAATTTTATTTCATAAAGTTGTAAATCATATATAAAGTTTATCAACCATAATTTTGGAGGATTTTGGGATGCCTCCTAATATTAGTTTTTATTTTAAAGCTTGTTATTCAATATCTAAGCATTATTACACGTTAAAAAGTAATTTACAAAACCTTTACTATTTTGTAAAACTTTCAATGTCAAAAAGCGGAGAGTTCTAATGTACTAAAAAGGAAGTTTTTGAGCTGATTAACTGCACATAATTTTATAAACAGTTTTATAAGGGGCTACAAAAATAAATAACAAAACTATTTACTTTGTTTTCCCATCCTTGAAAATATTTTTGCTCTAAATATTGTCTAACTACAAACCTGTCTTGAGGTTGAACGAGTTGTGTCCCTTTTTGAACACTGGAAGACAATTTAGCTCCCCCATTCTTATATTTGGATATTTTAAATATGACTATTAAATGCAAAAACTTCATTTTATCAAATTTTAAGAAACCTTATAAAATTAAACTTTAATTTAAAAATGCCGTAAAATATTTATACACTTACCACTACAGTTTCTCAAACTCAGAAAATGCTTTTCATTAAGGGTTTTTCTTTTTTACAATTTAAATAATTGTAACTTTGCTCCACATTTCAACAGTAAGTTCAGAAAAACTAAGCATTCTTGTTGGCTGAAATATATTATCTGTTCTTTTGCTGTAACACCATTGAAGTTATTAAAACTGATTCGATCGGCTAATACGAAACCCAAATACAGTAAAATCGTCTACACTTACTAGTAAACAAACGTATGGAATGGAAGTAATTAGTTTCTAGTGGAGTTGTATATAAAAATCGTAATTTATGTTATACGTGTTATTGAGATGAGGAGACAGTCTGCTTCATTGCAGTTTTTTTTTTAAAAAAACATATGCCTCATAACAAGCGTTAAGTTTGTTGCAGCAATTGCTTAGATGTTTTGCAATGTAATCGTAATTTATGATATAAGGATATGAAATGAGATTCCAGGGTCTGAGTTTGTAGCACTCTTCATATTTATTATTATTTATACATTCTTGCTAATGGAAAATTTATTGCCTCACAGCGTTTTTTAATTTCAATCTCAGCACCGAAGTGTATTTTGAATGTTTGAACCGGACAAAGATGAGTAAACGTGTACGTAATTTTTTTTTACAATGTCATCCAGCTTATGTGCCGAACAGGAGTTTCTCGAATTCACTGGAAATTCCAGTGATTGAAGGCACATGATATAATGTAATATACTTATAAAATAATTTTTTTCCCAAAACATTTCCCCCCTAAAACAAAATAATAATAAAAAAGCTATGTAAAAAAATCCCCTCCCCCCCCCCCCCCCAAATTTTGATGGCGCAACTTGCGTCATGATCCCTCCTGTGGGCACCCCTGCAGAAGATGTGGAATTGAGATGACTTTTATTTTGAGATGGGTTTTGTGAACGAATCTGGCAACCTAGCGATCACGAGATCGCTACACCTTGTTAAGTCCACGTAGGTATTCGAACTCGAAAACCTTTGATTACTTTTCCACTAGGTCTCTTTACTTTGACTTACTTTGATGAATGAAAAAAAAATCTTCAAATTTGATATTTATGTCTTAAAAAAGTATTTATACTTTATCAACCTTAAAAAAAAGTTTTTTATTTTAAAAATAAAATAAGTTTTTAATGTAAAAACACTAAAGTATTTTTGCTGCGAAAATATAAATATTATTATTATTTTTAGCTAGTAGAAATACTAGTTCATTGCATGGGATTGAATACCATAAAAATTATCCTACAAGACTTCACTTATATCACTATTGATCTATTATTAAACGTTTTAAAATATTACATTTAACCACTCTTGATTTTTAATGAATTGTATTTTATATAAATTTAAAATTGTTCCTTCAATTGTTGCTTTCTTTAAGTACTTGTACTTTCTTTTTTTAAATACACTAAAACTCTAACCGTTCTTATAGTTTAAAAATGCTTCAAACTGTTTTATACATAAATCCATAAATTGATTTGCAAAATGATATGTAATCGTTAAATTTTCAAAATTATAGGATAAATGTACTCAAAGACAAAAAACATACATAGTTTGGGAAAATCATGATTTATTAAAAAAATTTCATATAATTAGTTCATGCCATACAATGTTTTAAAAATTATTTTAAAACGTCTAGTTCATCTAGAGAAAAAACTGTAAAAAATGATGTATGCAAAAAAAAATTGTTGTTTAGAAAATATATAAATTGAAAAAAAAAATTGTATTATTATTTGCTTGCACATGCTCCCTGTTAATTAATAAAACCTTTGATTTGAATTAAATGGTCCTATCTTGCAGACTTAACTATCACATCACGACTATATTATTTTGAGATAAAATAATATTGCGATTAAATAAGATTAAGTCTTATTTTGATCTTTTTTTTAAAATAAGAATAAGTCGAACAGTAAATTAGGCGTACTTGTTAAATAACAAATGATACCTGATTCCACTTCATTGAAGTATGGATGAATGAGACAATTTTTACTTTTTAGATTGAAATATCTGTAGCTTATTTTCTGAACTCTGCAAATGCTTAAGCAGATTACCGATAGATAGCAGCACCAAAAAAATGATAGTTGCAGATTTATAATATAGAGGGCAGCACTGAAACTTTTTACGTTTACTATTTTTAAAATTCTAAGACCTAATTTTCTACTATATGTACACATGGAACTTTTGCAACTGTTATTTTTTAATACTTATATCGTTATTGAAATTTAATTAATTGTTCGTAATAGACAAAAAAAATATCATTCTGCCAAGCAATATTTATTTTTTACAAGATTCTCATCCTGAGTATCTATCATGTTTCGGACAGTATGTTGAGTTACGTTTTCCAGTATCCCATCCGTACTCGAATGAGCTGACAATAGGGAATCGGTATCTCTCCTTAGGGCGCTTCTGATAGCGATGCTTCAGATAGTCACGTCTCATGCCTGAAATTAAATTGGAATGCAAATTCTGAAAAAAGTGGATTATGTACTTTATCTTTTTAGGTATTTTAAAGTTTGGTTAATAATATAAATTTCAAACTTACTCAAAATATTAAACAGTTACTGGGTGAATAAAGAGAAATTGCTTCCCTATTATATTTAGCAAGATATTTATTTATTGTTGGAAAATATAGGATATGTCATTCGAAATAGTGTGAATTAATGCAACGGATTATATATTAACCCCTTCACTTAGAATATTAAGACCTACATTTTGATTAATATATAAATTTTTTGCGAAGTCATTTTTTTTTTAATATTTTTTCCAAGTTCTAGTATAGCGATATTGATCAAAAGTGTCTTAATACAATCTAAAAATGCATTCCAACTCAAAAATGTTTTATTTGTAGTTGTGCTAAATCCCAATTTAAAAAAAAAATCTGATCCCCCCTCCTCTAAAAAAATAATCGTTTTACTGGAGAGGTATTCCATACCACCCAGCAGTAGGGGGGCCCACATATATTCAGTCTAAGGGACACTAACTCTAAATACGGCTCTGACACTTTTATAGCAAAATACATTATCATATCGATGTCTTAGTACACAAATGTGCTAAGTGCATTTTTCGTGCCTTAAGAGGTGAAAAGCACATTTTAATCCCCAAATTGTAAAGTATAGTACCGAATTCCGGTAGATGAAAAACAATTATTTTAATTTTCAAATATCCCATACGATTGCTGTTTGTCATTCCTTATAACAATGCTACAAACTTTCAAATTGTCACTTGCCACAGATGTGCAATAATATGTATTTTTCGTAATTAATAAAATTTTTACTCATGGCTCCTCAAGGCTCAACCAGTGATTCTTACCTAGAGAAAGCATCTCCCTACTGTCTTTCGGGACAGGTTTCATGACTTTCGGGGGACACTCCACCCTGGGTATTGTCCTGGTCTGAGACATCTTTGTAGGCTGAGGCGACATTTCCTTCTTAGTTGAAGATAGCTTCAGAACTGGTGTCATCTGGCCGTAGTCATGGCCGTGGTCGCAGACGTGGTCATGGCCGTGGCCGTCCACAGTATTGTCGAGAGAGTCTTCGTCAGGATCTGCATCCCAATCTACCAAACCTGGAGTTCTGTGATGAGTACCGTATTTTATGTGCCACTGCCTTCGTACCTAAAGACGTACGTATTAGTCAATAAAGGGTCTCAGTTTATGCAGGTATAAATAGGTGAGTTATTTGCAATCTGACAACCTTCCGATCACAAGATCGTCCCATTTTGTCAACCTCTCATACCGATTCGAACACGCGGTCCTCTGATCGCTAGCCGGATGCAGCCACACTGCAAACGTTCGGGATTGCGACAGATTCTTAAGTGCAACCAGCCATCTCTACAGAAAATCCTCAGTTGGGATACATGTGAAATTCATGAGTATGTCTCCAAACAAAACAAGCTATTGCGTTTAATAAAGTTAAATTAAACTCAAAATATATTTAAAAAAAAAAAAAATTAAACTTACCAAATTGTATTTCAAATTGTTTCGGTTTAAAAGGCTACGATTGAGTCGTTTAGTATTGAGAAATCTACGGTCTAGAGGGAAAGGTCTAAAATGATTGGCATAGGCTAAAAATAAAGCCCGTTTTGAGTTAGAATGTAGCCAAATAAAAGCGTCTTATTTTTTCTTTTCTGCCAATTCACTGAAACTTTTTACTCAAGCAACCTATGCAACAAAATTGGTTAATTTACTAAATAAGTTATTAAAATTACATTAGTTAATTAAACAAATATCGATAAATTTTTATATAATCTATATTGACAGTTGAGGACTTAAAGTGGTAAACAAGTAAGTGGCAAAAGCGAAAATGTGATGAAATTGAAAAAAAATCTGTTTTCAGCCTATGGAAATGTTCACCGTTTTGACTTCTTTATACTCATTTTTGATTTACTTAAAGGACCAACAGGCAATTTTCAGATTTACCACATTAGAAGGCATCGCTCATTTGACACTTGGAAACGGTGTTTGAATTTCTTCATTTATAAGGCAATGTGTAATTACAGTGTCATTTGGCGAAATCAGTATTTGGTCGCCAGTGTTAGTGAACTAAATAGATTATGATAACAACAGTTTTCAAGCCAAGATATGCAATATGGAGTCATAGTAGAATTATAAAGAGGATTAAAATTGTCTTAGATGTAAAGTATTTGAAGCCAATATCACAGCAGGCTTTATTTTAAATGATAAGACAATGTTGCGTTAATTATAAATTTAAAATGATGAAATCGTAAATATGTTTGAACTTTTTCAAAACTTCCACTTACATAATTTTCGTTGTGAATACAGTCTGTGAAAGCCTTCTGGAAGTCTGGATTAAACATTTTTTCCCTGGCCATAATGAACACAAATTTAAACTTCAGGTATTAGAAAATTGAAAAATATAAAACGTAATGATCTTCTAAATTTTTTTAACAAATATGGTAATCACCCATCAGAATTGAAACATTAATTTAGTAAAAATATTATTGTTTTTATTTCTAAACTATTCTGTGTTAAAAACAGTTAAAGTGAAAGTTAATATTTTTCAATTCAGTTCATTTAAATAAATAAACAGCTCTAATTTAAAGATATTAGGAATCAATATTATGCACGATCTGGTATCAAGATTTAAATTGTAACGGATAAATAAAAGTTTATAGTCGAAAAAGCCTCTGTGATTTGTGAATAACAAACCACGTGGTCACCACCAACCACGTAATAACCAAACCATATTATAACACATATTCATAACGTGACTTATATATCAAAATGACGTAACTTGTAATCTCGACACCAAATCGTGCATAGTGTCCATAAGTTGTTTCTTTCGCTATTGAATTAACGACGCACTAAAGCTGCACAGTGCGTCGGTTCGCGGTCTATCCCAAAGGAAGGCATGGAAACATTTTTTTTGGAAGTTAGAAGGGACAAATATAATATTTGATCATATTTTTCCAAACACTAAACAGTAATATTTTATTATATTTTTCCAAACACTAAATAGTAATAATTTCCATATAATAAAAGTTAGGAATGTTCTGGTGTTATATATGTATAAAATATAATACAGATCTATGTTCTCGCTCAAATTCTATGTTAATAGATATTCTTGGAGAAAAGTGATGATAAATGCTTCGTAATTTTAAATAATGGTCTAATGACCAATTTGGTTTGGTTAATTAACGTCGCACTAGAGCTGCACATTGGGCATTTGGCAACGGTTCGTTGTCTATCTCGAAGGAAAGACCAGGTAACAATGCCTCGTATTTTTAAACCATGGCCAAATGACGAGGACATCCCCTGAGCTGGCATCCGATGCAACCTCAATAGGTCAGAGAACCGCGATCTGATTTAACGTGCACCAGTCCCGTATACACGCCGTAGAAATTATAAGTAAAATCGGACGACGTATTGTTAATTCGAAACGAATCCGGCAACCCTCCGATCACAAGTTCATTTTAACATTTTTGGGAAGTATCTTGTATCAGAAATATTCGACCTTGCTACCCTTGGTTACGATGGTACCTCGGAGCCAATGACCAATAGAACCTCAAAGAGAAAAGTTATGCAACTATTTCAAACTTCTATATCACGACTAACATATTTGCGTTTTATCCACATAACATTTTACCAGGGTCAGATTACGAAATAGTTCTTTCATCCCCTTAACACATCACGTGTAGTCCAAAATACCTTGTAACGATGTTCACAGGGTTCAGTTTAAACTCGGAACATTTTGCTCCATAGCCAGATATCCTACCTCTCGACCAAAACGATTACAAATGCCATGTAGTCTTCCCTATTGTATGCAGTTCATTTTAATGAGAATAAGAGGTAAGAATTTTGGTGTATTGAAAATGTGTATATGACCATGAGATAACTAATTAAAAGCGCACTGTCCTTGCTTCGAAATTATGCTATCCAGATTTAAAGTGCACCAATATCCTCTTCATAGCATATTAAACAGCAACAAAGAAGTATTATGAGATTTGTATTCGTGCATACAGAGGCATGATTCTGAGTTGACATACCACACAATTTCACAAGTTTTGAAAGACTTGGGCCCGTAGGGTCTGTGGTGGATGCTTCTTCTCGAGCTCGAGTAATTACTTGAACTGAACGTTAAAGTATCGGCGTAGCATGCACAACGTCCCAGGTTCGATTCCGAGTGACTGCAAAATTGACCTTCTTACATTGGTGACTTCTAGACTACGGATCAACACAATTTTCGAACAAATACTCGTGGCGCCATCTCAATTCAACCACTAACAACTTCATTTGTGACACGCAAAATAATCACTGACTACCCACGGGATAATACTTCACCGGTGTCAACCACTACCCATGTGATAACACTTCACGAGCATAAATCACTAGCCACTTGATAACACTTCACGGGTATCGGCTGGGAACAGTCATTGGCCTCAAGTTTGTCGAGTTCATCATTTTCAATTCCATTGATTGATTCGTAAAACTTAGTTTCTAATTAGCCATTATGTTGATTTGATTTCAAAGGATTGATTTGATTTCAAATGATTGATTTGGTTCAATAAAGCGAGTTAAGTTTTCATTTTTAATTTTTGTTATTTACATATTCTTTAAAGTTAACTTGAATAAATTTAACAGATAGTTTTAGCGAGAATATATTCTCGCTTAATCATTCTTTTATTTTGTAATCTCGTGAAAAGTAATTGCTTTTAAAAACTGCTTATTTACCTGAATTAAATAAAATCTACCAATGGAGCCTCTAATAATGTCATTCACATCACATCACGATTGTAAACAAACGCACATTTTACCCGCGTAGCTGAGACGATCGAAACATTTGAAAAAATTCGTTATTGCTTTAGAGAAGTGACGCAATATTTTGAGGAAGACTTCATATTTGATGTAAAATTGTTAACTAACGTCTTCGGATTTCAGAACAACGTCAAAGTAATTTGTTTTAAATAACTATTTTTATAGAGATACCCATTCAAGTCATTTTCTTGTTGCTTGATATTTTATTTCATGGAAGCAGTGAAATTACCTGGAGATGTCTTAGTGATGTGTCTCTTCTATAAACGTGATCCTGTCACTTTCACTAATGAGATCGGATGTGTGGATCTTTGGACAGATTCGAAGAAACTTAAGCTCAAATTTAAGAAGAAATCATCGCTGTATGCAATGAAAGCGAAGTGCTTTGAGTTCGAAACCTGCAGTCCCTTACAAACTGTCATATGGAAGCAGTCGAGCTGTCTTCCGAATCCTGAAATTAACTATGGAGGAATGATAAAGGGGCTTTGGACAAAGAATAGAATTGGAATTCTAATTCTGAGCTTTAAGCAAAGTGTGGATTTTAGTTTATATATAAACAAAATACTTGATTTAAAAGTTCCACTGAAGGTAATGGGTTTTATTCATACTTTATTCACTTCTATAATAAAAATATCGATTTAATTTCATTTATTTAAAAAAAATTAAATGTTTGTATTTTACTAAGAACTATCTGATTATTGTATTATTATATTTTTAATATAGTTAATGAAGAGTTCTGGTGGAAATGGATATGTGTAATTTTTGTTAAAATTACTTTATTAACGTTATTGATATGTATTTTCAGTGTACTACCATTTTGTGAAATGTAAAGAATGATGATAGTCTTTCAAAAAATAACTTCTAAAGTCAGAATTACTAATATGTCTATACCACACGAAACCTATTCGTTTCTGCACATTTGATTCTGTACCGTCATCGTCACAACTCCATGTACCGCCATCGTTTAACCTCTGGGCCTTTAAATGACGTAATATTGCAAAAGTAAAAACAATCACGCACATTTTCTCCAAAAAAAGTTATGTCTGCATTACATTTCTGCAACAATTCCTTAGCGATTTATTTGCGTTGCAATTTAGCAGTTTACATATGGTAATTTTTTTTTTATTTATAAGCTATTTTGCTGCTTTTTAAATTTTAACTTTAACTAATGACAAACAAATAGTGTACAATGAAGTTTTAGTGTTTCAACACGTTCAAAAATTTATATGGGTCCTAAAAGTGGTTAGAAAAAATTAATCGATGAAAATGGTACCTCAATAACTTTTAATGGTATAAAGAAGTCAGACTTATTATAAAAGTTAATGAAACATTTCGTGTGCGTCAGGCTCAAAGCTGAACATTCCTAAAAGAAAGCTACTGTTACACATTTTAGGGTACTTACGCTTTATCACAACCATCTTATTTGAAGTCGCCAAAGTAAAAGAGTGCGCCAAGTTATGGTAGCCCGACGCCAGTGTTTCATGGCAACCACGTTAAGCTCTAACAAAAATAAAACTACTTTACATTAACATGCATAAAATCTTATTGCTTGAAATCACAGAAATAAATCTGATATATCCCTTAATGTAAGCAAACTATCACAAAAATGACGTCAGGAAAATTTGAATTTGGTGTTTCTAATTGGTTTATTCTACACCGAGTAGTAGCTCAACCCTCTTGCTTACTTTACATCAATATTTCGGTGTTGGAAATGGTAAACCTGGGCCTTCCACGCCAAATTTAACAATGTAAATTGTTTTGGCGGAGTTTCCCGTTATTCTTAGTTTTTAACTGCAATTTTAGAGGCTACTATTGAAGAAAAGAAAAATTAACATGTATTTTCGCCTTATATGTATTTTTGGGAGACGAAACTTCTAGTTAACACCAATAGTTTATAGAAACATTCTTGGATATTTAATTAATAAGAACATTTATACTTTTGAAAACACTGAATTTGTCTAAGAATGTCAACTGGTATTCTAAGATCTATTCTACACGAACGGGAAAACGCATGGGAGCTTCTCGGTGATTCGCGCGTTTTTCCGTGCGTGGGGAATGGCCTTAAAATGAGTAAATAAATGTTTAAATTTATGTTGGTAATTTTGATAGTTATAAGATATTTTCATTTTTTGCTGCGTTTATGCGTAGTACACATTTGCAATTCACGTCTTAAACGACACAAAAAATATAATAAACAAGTTATATATATATATATATATATATATATATATATATATATATATATATATATATATATATATATATATATATATATATATATATATATATATATATATATATATATATATATATATATATATATATATATATATATATATATATATATATATATATATATATATATATATATGAAGAATATCTGGGGGTTAATTGTTTACACAAATTTACAGTTTTATTCTGAGCTTGATGAAATTTTTCACACATGACCTTTAAAACACGAGGAATGTCACGGTCTACGTAAGATTTCAAAACATTACCCTCAACCCTATTCCCACCCCTTATAGCAGATATGATTTCTTACTAAAATCGTCAGGTGCCACCACGGCGCAGAAATCGGCCGACGCTCTGCGTAAAACTCGGATAATACCGAGCACTTCAACTATTTTTAAATGCAATTTTTGTTTTTGAACAAAATTCTGGTATTGTATGTCTTCACTTCTTTTCTGATCTTTTGAAAGGACATGTAAATGTTCGACCTGATGTCGAGATTACACATGATGCCATTTTAAGATATACGCCACTTCAGACTCATGAGTTATTAGATATCGCTGACCTTCCGTCAAAATTTATTTCGAAACCAAGTTTTGTATAGTATCCATTCAAAGAGTTGTAGTGAAAAAAAATAGCATGATTTTATATTTTTAAAACATTTTTCTCTAAAACCATCTTAATTTTTACTTTTAATTCATTTTCCTAATACAGTTTTATTCTTTAAAAAATATTATATTCTACTCATTTCTTCTAAATAATTCTATTTTTCAACCAGTCATTGTCAACTTTGGCACGTGTAGGAGAAGGTTTCGAATGCAATGAATCGAAAAGCTGTCTGAAGACTTTCTCCAGGACCATTTATAGACCTCTAAGTCAGGAAAAAGAGTTCAGGTTCCAAATGCTGATCCCCATGTTTTCCAATCTGGTTGTCAGAGACTTCGACAAATTGTGAGTGATGTCTTTGTTGATTACTAAATATACCTCAGGAAGGTGGAAGTTATATAAACTTGAAGATATTCCTTATTCTGTATTACATTCCTTAAAATCTTTTATTTGCTTATGTTTATTTAGCTTTCATTCAAAACCCCAGAAGAATGTCTAATGAATTTTGATCTTATTATTTGAGTATAAGGAGATTAGAACCATTTTAAGGAACTTAAATAGATAAAAATTAATGTATTATTTCTAAGTGCTAAAACGCAACAGTTTGACCAAATAACTTCCTTTTTAAAAAATAATGTACGGTAATTTTTCTAAAAAAAATGTTTTATACAGATAATATTGTTATTTGTATATTTGCTTTTTAATGTAAGTTTTAAGTATTTTGTACTATTATCTGTGTAATTTACTAAAAATCTGAAAAAAATGCATCTATAGAGATAAAATTTGTACAAAGGTATGCTAAAAGATTCTCAAATACAATTCTACCACTAATATTCCACTATTTTATTTGTTTTACTCAGAAATATTCCAATGTTTTCTAATTGATATTTTGTTCCAAATCGTAATCAATCACAAATATTATCTTACCATTGATAGTTATACTTAGAAGTTTAACGTCAATTTTATTATCAAGTTTTCTGTTTGTTTTTTACTGAGTTACGCTCTGTTATTTAAAATAGTCAAATTTTGCAAAGGTTTTTTTGCCTAACGTTCTTCTTGGTAAAAGATAGCACTTAAAGAAGTTTTCATTCCTAAGTTCGAAATTAGACAAAGTTGAAAATTCAAGTTTTTATTGTGTGGAAATTCATATATATAGTTGGAACTTCGTAGGTTTGACAGAATTGTTGAAAATTCAACATGCGGCGCTGCGCCAATACTTTGCTATAGAACTAAAACATTTGCTCAACCCCGAAAGAAAGTTTAGATGTTTGAAGGGACCACCACAGAGAAATACAATAATTTTTTATTCTTGGCCTGCACATAAAGCATAAAAAACTTATATGTCCATTCTAGCCGGTTACCCACCGATCACGAGAGCTTTTCAAATTGTCAAGTCCACTTAGATATTCGAAATCGTAACCCTCTAGTAACTCGTAACCCTCTAGTTACGAGCCAGATATTTTACCACTGGACAATCCGCGCCCGTAACTCAAATGCAATTTTAATTTTAACAAACCAAGCTCATATTAACCATTGACACTCCAGACAATTTTTAATATGACCTTTCAGCAACTATGAGTTATTCTAACTGTATGAGCAACCAGCTACTGCAGGAGAATTTACAATGATGCGAACGCGCCTCTTTCAAAGAGTGAAGATACAGATTTGGTATTGACTTTTTAAGGCCGAAGAATATGTTGTGTCGGTTGTTTTTAGTTGAAAGTTCGATATTTCGTGGCAAGAAAAAGAGTTTGAGTCAATTTAGCGGTGGAGAACTCTGATATATCTGCATATATAAAAACACAAATTTGTTTATAGGTATCGCCACAGTAGCAACAACGGAGTTACCAGCTTATTTTACAATGTCGCTTGCGGCAGCTAATATTAAAAGTTACTCTAACCTTTGCCATTCGATACGTTGCAGGTCCCCGACCCAAGACCGGAGTCACTCCCGTAGCGTGAAGCGCTTCGTCCCTCGTGACCACGACTGGAACCTGGTGCAGACCCCACGAAGCCTCCTGTTTGCGGTGCTCGGGTGGAGCGGAACAGCTGCCACCGTCACCATCGAGGCTTACGACCCGATGGCACGGAAGTGGTTCTACGTCGCCCAGGACGGATTCATCAAAAGGTGAGAACCACTATAACCAAAAATTAGAAATAGGTTGTAATATCTCATTTCTTTTTTAACATATCGACACGAAAATACTAATGTAGGTCAAAAACATTGCTAAAAAGAGAAACATTGGGTTTTCCTATTACAGAGCTTACCATGGCGTGGTGATGATGGGTATCCTCATCTACATCGTCGGGGGTTTCGACGGCCGTATGTGTTTCAACAGCGTCTTCTGCTTCAACGTGGAGAACCGACAGTGGTACCGCAGGTCGTCTCTACATGTACCCCGCTGCTACGTCACCGCACTGGGGTACAGAGGTATGGTGTACGCCCTCGGGGGCTTCGACGGGGACGAGAGGTTCAGGTCATGCGAGCGATTCGATCCGAGGACAAGGAACTGGCACTACATCACCAGCATGAACGACAGAAGGAGCGACGCGTCAGGGGCAGTGCATAACGGTAAGCGAACAGAACCTCTGTCTATTCCTACAAATTATTTTGCTCTACAAATTTGGTCTGCTCCTACAAAAAATTCCTATTGGTATTGCCACCAAGCGTAGTAGTCAAATTGAAACCTGTTTGATAATATTCTAATCAAAACCGAACTGTATTGTTTTTCTTGCGTAGTGAATTACAAATGTCTATCTAATTGAAGGACATTTTTTTAAAATTCTTTATTTCTTTTACAGAGGTACATTGGTACCTTCTATTTCAAATAAAGTTTCTTAAAGCTTATTCACGTGTTTTAATTCTACCCTTGAAAAATAATCGGAAAATCGCATGAGGTAGTTTTGACTTACTTCAAATAGCCGAACAGCAAAGTATCATGAGTATTAAGCCCGTACACTCTATTTCCTTTCTCCCTCCAGGCAAGATCTTCATGTGTGGTGGATTCAATGGAACTAAAGTGTTGACGTCAACTGAGATATACGACCCGGAGCAGAACCAGTGGACGCTGGTGGCCAACATGCTCAGTCCTCGGAGCGGACATGTCCTCGCCTCCTACAAAAGTGTCCTACTCGTCATCGGAGGATACAACGGGGAGGAGAGGCTCAAAGCTGGTACGACGTTGGTTGTTGGGTTATTTTCGTCACATAAATACCACACTGATGTTATTACAGCGACAGTTTTTTTTGTTAACGTTCTATTCTTCATTGCCGCAAAATTGATTGCCGTAGTGACCTTGCAATGTGATGCTGTATTCAGAAGCAATATAAACTTTATGGTCATAATTATATTATCTTTATGTATAACAGTATAAGTAAGCTTTATGAGTTTACACTTCTAGGAATTTGTTACAATATTTAGATTCCTTTCAGCACTGTCAAAAATTATACTTTTTTTTAGCATTCTGGGATCGTCAAGTATACTTTCGATAATTTTGACAAATGTTTCGTCTTTGAATCACTTGACTTTTGACGAAACAAGAACCTTTCAAATTTTAACAAAAGTATGTTGTTCCGATTCCTTTTTTAGTATCAGTTCATTCGGTCCTAAATTTAGTTTTAATAGTCATATTGGACAATTCGAAAGAGTTGTTTTTCTGGATCGGTCCATAGCACGCGTGACTTCGGACCAAGATATCCCTCGAGTCAAGCCGTCAATTTTTATTTGAAATCGTCCTCATTACTGATGTTGTGTATGTGGGGAACCAGCGAATTGACAATGCGCAAAAAATATAATAAACATTTATTGACAATATCAAATTGGGGTAGGGTACTTTAAACAGTGAACTATACACAATAAAACAGCAAAAAGTATATATACTACTTCCCAATAAAACATATCCACCATGATGATATTCAATCACATCAACTGATGAGCGGCGTAGAATATCAAGTACTTATATAATTGACGCCACAGCACCACGAGAACTCGGGCATTCTTGGCTCGCCCATCTCAGGAAAGGGGAAAAGGCGGCCACGTAATCCCGTCTGCAAGAGCACACACTAAAACACGCCCCACCAAACAACACAATACTGTGTCGAAGCTAAAAAAATAACATACTCCACACAGTCTTATATACCATGAAGTATATAAGACTCGGAAACCCCCCAATAAAGTTACCAGAAGAAATTAGACTTGATATTACATCGGAGATTATCACGACCCACAGGCCACAATCCAGGATTCAAACATGTTGTAACATTGACAAAATAAATGTCATGAAAAGACAACAAGACGAATTTCCGCATTTTGATGAAATTTTTAATCGGAGCATTTAGCAGGCTTCTGTTTCGTCAAATATAATGAGCTTTTTTCTAAAATAAGCATGCATTTTTAACCATGAAGTATAGAAAATATAAGTATGTGTGAAGTCATTCTTTTATATGCGCACAATCTGGACATGGTAAACGAAATTCAAAATACTTTGACTTATCCCTAACAACACGGGTAGCAAAATTAAAAATGCGTCTTTCTACAATCCTCAAACTTCTATGCACAGCATATTATATTTATGAGTGCTAAACTGTAAATTGTTATTGTTTGGTCGTTTAACTACACATAACAAACCATTCTTATTACAGCAACTTTGCTACCAAAAGCTGATATACTTGTTTAGAATATAAGGGTAGGTAAGCATAGATAATGTTAAATTATCCCAATAAAGCTATACTGCCAAACTATGACAATTGCCCAACATTTTGTGACCACCCTGTAGTTCTTTGATGTGGCATTTATTAAGAACATAAAAAATGTGTATAATGTCATACACTGGCTTATTAATGAGCGATTTTGTAATAATGATCGGGATTTTTATTTTTAGTCGAACGGTATGAGGATGCCGAAGATAAATGGCACCCCCATGCCCCGATGCACAGCCCGCGGAGTAACTTTGCCGCTGCCATCCTAGAAGACAAGCTTCATGTCATAGCAGGCTATAACGGTAATTTAAACATTTGCAATTGAATCTCCATTGATGAGATGTGAAAATAACAGCCTGTTCTTTTGTATAAATAAATATACGACTCGTAATACGTAAAAGGTAAATCTTCGAATTCGCCTATTAATAACCGCGAAAAGCAAAGGATTAAGCCAAGTGAAAAACTGATTACATGTATATCCTTTTTAATTGTTTTAAGAAAATCACGAAAAATTTCCAAACCTTTGGTTTTGATTTGGATTGATTAGATTGGTTTTGATTTTTTGGGAGTTTTTTTTTTAGTTTTTTAATAGTAAATAATTGTTTTTCATATGTTACTATGTAATGACAATTACAGCCAAAGAAAAGTATAAGTAGTTCCTAATATCAAAATATCATTTAACGAATTTTTTAATCTAGGCTACTCATATTTAAAAATCATTTTAGAGAAAACTGCACGCAGTTGAAATGGAAGATTATGGTTTTAAAAATGAAATCGTCGTAAAATTATATAGCTCCTGAACAACTTTTCTTTTTTATAAAGTTCTTTTTGTTGCTCGTTTGTTTTTCTAGGCTACAACACTTTCTCCAAAGTGGAGAGATACGATGACGTCAACAAAGAATGGCAAAAGACACGCAGCATAAACAAGCACAGGAGTGCCCACGGCGCATGCGTCTTCAAGGACGCCATGACAGTTTCTATGTGCACTGTCACAGGTAAACAGCACTTCTTACTTAGGTATAAAAAAAGTATGTAACCGGTTAATTAGGTGTTAGTCCCATCATTATTGGTTTTAGCGAACCAACAAACAAGTTTCATTGAGTTAACCAATCTTCCAAACTATGTAAACAAACTGATGAAAGTGACGTCATAGTGGCCAATTAGCCAGAAGACAATAAAGAAGCCAATTACTAATATGTTTTATGTATCGGTATCTAAATCCATTGTAAAAGTGCTTAGTGCACGATATATACATGCTCTAATTCAACGATAATATTCACCATATAGGACTCGACTTTTCATTGCTAGCAAATAAAAAATTTCATAATCGACAACCAGAGCAAATAAGCGTGTATTTGTAAAACATTCTTCAACTTGTTTAAACATCTTGCGCATAGTTTTAAACAAATATTTGCATATTAATGTCAAAATATCAACAAATATAAATTATTCCCCAATTAACAAACAGTTCTTCAGAATTTAATTAAAATAGGTGATTTTTTCGCTTGCTAAATCTGGCTTGAAGTAAGTTTAAATGTGACAACGTGCATTCCAACGTCTAACAAAATTTTAGGGTTCACGAAGCTGTTAAAATCCAATATGTCTACTTATTGTACGTTTTTTTTTAGTTATATATTTATTTTTATGCATATTAAGATATGATCTGACAGCCTCCTACTTGCTGTACAGTTAGTAACATCTATTATAAGCATTTTTTGTGTTGGTATGTTAAAAAGGAATTTAATTATTACAACATACTTTTCTTAATTACCATTCCTTAGCACACTTTTATGTGATTGACAGAATAGCTTTTTAATGAGTGGACCTACTTTGATAATTTTTGACAATTGAGACTTTGATGAACCAATCCCATAGATATTTCACGAAAAAAAATTCACGGAACAAATTTTTTAATTTTTCCGCTATTTTTAAGTTATTTGTTTATTTAATTAGGACATAAGCTGCTTAATTATTTCTTAGGTTTCTTGTTTTAATTTACCCCGTACAAATAACTAGCATCTTTACACGTAATATAATAATATTTATAAAAAATTTATAGATTTCGAAGCAATATTTGAGTGGATTTTTTTTACGGGCTTCTACAGCTTCTGAATATCAAGTATTTTATATATACATATATAAATATAAATATATATATATATATATATATATATATATATATATATATATATATATATATATATATATATATATATATATATATATATATATATATATATATATATATATATATATATATATATATATATATATATATATATATATATATATATATATATATATATATATATATATATATATATATATATGTATATATATGGAAACCCAACTAGTTTTTTATAAAATTAACTTGAGTTTAAACGTAATATTAATATATGCATAGCGACAAAAGCATTTCATTTATTGAAGCATTTTTTGTCAAAGAAAACTGCTAAAAGGTCTATACAAACTCAAAACATTCGTTAAGTTTCTGTTTGATAGCTGAAATAAATAACCAATGCAATCGAATGTTTAACCGAAAAGCTGAATTAAAATTTTCACAGCAAAGCACGCCCAATATTAACAAGAACCACGTCTAAAGTCGCGATCTAGTGGTACTGTAGTGTTGAATATGCACGCTACACATAACCGATATAAACAATATCTCGTGGCCTTTTCTCCTGATTGCGTCGTTCTGACATAGTTCCACGTATGCTCTGAAATACAAATTTCACAAATCGGCCAACAGGGGGCGTTGTCTCGGAACAGACACTTTCAGTTCAGACGCATTTTACGGCAAAAGAAAATAGTATTTACTACTCACGTTGACTTTCGACTGAATTTTCTTTAAACTTGAACATACATCTTTCAATTGGGAAAATATATATATTAAGACATTTGAAGCAGCACTGGAGCACTTACAAACGAAATGCCACTGGATTTTATATAATAAATTAGAAACTATATATAGTAATTAATATTATTTCATTTTCAGGACATATAACTGTACGTACAGCAAACGTGGAACAGTCTAGTCCTTGAAAGTCCCAAGCAATCATAAAAAGTTCCTTGGATATTAATGACAGCTTGATACCTTATATGAAATTCTGCGTCAACTTTGAACTTCTTTTGTTTTGGAATACTATTATGTATTGTTTTTATCACATTTGCATGCAATTTATTTATTTTTCTAGCGTAAACTTAAATTTATTTTTAGCTTATTTGATACTTTAGTGTGCTTTTAAGTTTCATAAACAGTTCATATAGTATAGAGATGTACTTCCAAATGTATTTTTCCTTTGCAATTTTAAGTTCTGTGATATTTTTATATATAAACTTTATTGTGAAAACAGACTAAAATTTGCTCATGTGTTTATTTCTAAATCAAGAAGCAATGTAGTCTTTATATGTTCACACATTTTATTGTACACAAAAATATACATATGCCAAAGGATTGGATTCACCACAATGTGCAGTATAACAAAGTACAAAATATCAAAAATGTGTTTTTAATATATACAAAATTTTGGGACGTTTCAATAGGTTGATTTAGATATGTTTGTTTTAAGAATTTTTACTTGGATGACTGCTTAATAATTATACTGAAATGTTGAATTACTTAAATGCTCATTAACTTCAAATGACTGCAGTAGTAGCTTTCACACACAGATCCTACAATGAGCCCTATCGATTTGCCTTATTAAATAGTTCCTTATTAACTTTTCCATACAGGATTTTATAAGCCGATATGTACTTAATAATGGTTGGTGGATGTTCTATGCGACTATCTGTAAAAACTTTAATTTCCTACATGAATGCTTAACTTTAATACCAAACAACTTGTATATGAATTGTAACAAACAAATGAATGAATTTTTAGTGTATTTAATAGCCGCTAGATGGCAACATGAGACAAAGGCTCAAAATTAAACAATTTAAAGCGATTTGAGCTGAATTTGAATTTGGGACTTTTCGTGTGATAGCCTGATTTTCTAAACGTTAAACGAAAACGGGATATGCTATATGTGAATTGGGAGGGCGTGTAGTTTCGTATTTAAATTCTTTGTAAAGATTTGAAGTTATTAAAATGCGTTTTATTTAGCATATTTCGGAGTGTGCTCATTTAAATTTCCTATTTTAATTTTGTTTATAATGTTAACTTTTTCAAAATGAAATATATTTTTTCCTCGTATTATATTATTCGAACAGAAAATTTTAAATTTTAAGGACTTTCATATTGCATTTCCTATTGCAAACCCAAAGTTATAATCAAAATCTCATAGCCATATAAAAAACACACTCAATGTAAAGATATTTAGAATGGTTTGTGTTCATAAAAAATGTATAATAAAAAAATGAAGTGTATAGTACACACATGAATACACACAAGTGCATAGAATCAATGTGAAAGTGGGCTCGCTACCTGAATAGGAACAATAAAAATACATTTATTATACAGATACAAATATTTACGTATACACAATCAAATGCGAGCAAATCATCGAAGTTGTAAATTTGTTTTCACTGCAAGTATAACACTTAAAACTGCCGATACAAGGACGGATATGTGAGTTACAATTGCTCACAAAATTAAACTGCCACTCAAATAATAATTCTCACTATTCATGAACTATATAGTAAACATGCATTACATTAAAATTTATGCTCCATACGTTTATTCGGAAATAAGTGCACCATAAAAATAATGTAAATATGCATAAACTCCATTTTACATAAAAAGAATATTACATTGAAATTTAGCTGATAAAATGAAGAAGACTTAGGATATTTGTATAGGCTGGTATTTATGAGATCCTTTCATTATTTATAATCGGCTTAATTCACAAACCACGTAGCTGCTTGGAATTTCTTTTAGAAAGTCGCCAAATGATCCGATGCGTTGGGCACATGCTTCGTTTTTTTTCTATGTTACCTCAGCGTCACTCAGAAATCCTGCGACTATTTAAACCGAACCAATAACTTTTTGCTTTTAAAGAATTCCATATTTAGAAGTGAATCGCTTGAATCTCGTTGCCAACCAGCTTTCACTATGGATGCTGAATCACAGCCATTGTAGTTACATGGTTTGTGAATTAATCCGAAATTACGTTTTCAACGAAAAACTTGTTTGATGTCAAAGGATATCAGTCGACAATTTTACGTTTCGGAGCAGGAATAATGGCAGCATTTTTCCGACTGTTTTCCACGAACACCTGGAACATAAAAATCTCGTTACAATTTAAAATACGTATGTTATTAAGTAAATATTTTATACACCTAAATGAAAAATTCTATACATACAGAACGATTCAAATTAAATTATCTATATTTAGAACCCTCTATAGACGTAATAACTAAAAATTTCCATGTATTTCAGAACATAAAAAAATTATCTGTGTAACATAAATTTTATTTAAAAAAATCGCCGATATATGTAAATGTAGCGATGCTAGTGGCACTGGAAAATCAAATATCGATATATGTATAAACCAAATATCGATATATGTATAAACCAAATATCGATATATGTATAAACCAAATATCGATATATGTATAAACCAAATATCGATATATGAAAATTAAGTCTTTGAAATAGCCCTGCATAATGGAATTCTTTCAGTTGTTCTTTTAATGTGGTGTTTACCTTTATTTCTACCTTCGTTACCGTTGTGCTCAAGAATATTGAAATTGGTAAACAAGATGCAACCTTAAATATCGCATAGAACATTTGAAGCACGACATACGCATATTTTCATTAATTTGAAATAATTCCTTAATTAATAAGGTGATTTAAATTGAAAAAAAAATACTTTTTAATTGATACATATATATTTACAAAATAATTACGTTTAATACCCAAGTTACTTTTTATATTTAAATTGTTTTCAGTATTTAAATTTTATTTAGTAATTTTAAAAAATTATGTTCCGCGGACGTTAACATTTTTGTCCCAGTGGTCCTTAGCCACCTGGTTTAGTTGGTGCTATTAGTCACATATCTGCACCATACCAGTTCTCACACTTTAATGCGCGCTATACGAATACATAATTGATTATACAGAGAGTTTCAACAAGAACGATTTTGCAAGAACTATCACATATTTCAAGTGTGGGGGAAAAAAAGCCAATTATTAACTTTCCTTGAAGAATGAGATTTAAAAGGACCTACCATGAGACTTCTACTCATGAAGAAAGGGCGGGAAATCCCGTCATTCATTTGACAATCTTCGCAGAAACACAGCAGCAGCGTGTCGATCGCCATCTGACAAAAGACACGGCAATGCATCTCAGAAAAACATCTTTCAATTATTAATAGTTTTAATTTTAAAATGTTAGACACTCTTTATGTCTCATCCCAACCAGTAGTTAGGGAGAACCAACTTACATCAAGAATGATTTGTAGTTTAGTTAAAGTTACTTACCTCGTACACCGACAGGAAGCAATGACATACCAGAAAAGCAAAAACGCAGGTAAGTGCCACTGGTGTCCATATGTAATGCAAACCTTTCTTATCCTAAAAATAAGCATAGATAACAGTAACATTTCTGATATATGACTATTAACCACTAATCAAACTATTAAAAGTGGTCTTGTTAAATTTGCTACGATTAAATTTTTCGTCAAAAATGACAACATTTTCTGTTAGATTTTGCGAAACGATTAAATATTTTGTTATGTTTCGCGAATATACTTTTAATTTCTAACGACAAATTTAATCAGAGCATATTTAACTAAACTTTCGTCAAATTTAAAGAAAACATTTTGAACAATGAACCTTGAAGGGCATTTTCAACACTTTTTATTAAAAATATGTTAAGTGATGTATGCTTTCGTGGCATGCTGGTTGGTTGTTTCTTCTGCAAACCCTCCGCTACTTCCCTCCGTCTAGCTAGCTAATTATTACAAAATAACCCTTGGTTAAAAAAAAATTCCAATTATCGTTATATTTATTTTCAATAATTGAAAAAAAAAACGTCTTTTTTGTAAGCTCTATCCCGAATTCTAATTGTCTGACTCGTAAATATCCATTTTTTCTATCCTGCTAACCCTCGTCTATTCTATCCCGTATATTGTGCGTAGAAATTAACCAACAGATAGGGACTTTCAGTGTCGATCGTTGTAAAGAGGTCTCAACTGTATCTATAAATATCCTAAAATAGGAGGGACATCTACCCATTGTTATCATATTACCATCGAATAAAATAAAGTCGGATAAATACAGTCTGCTTTGACATGATAAAATTGAATGCTATAACTCACCCTAAGAATCTCCAGAGCGATGAATGCTACGGAGACGGTGACTCCCATCTTCCCAATGAATAATATGAAGTCTCCTATGCAATCCACGGCTGCTATTCGCATTACGTTCGCCGTCAAGGTACTGAAAGAACGACGAGCACTGGCACAAAAGGAGTCCCCGTAGGTCACTAAAATAAGAAGGGGGCATGCAAGAAGCTCGAATAACACATTCTTTAAAGTGTTTTAAATAAATTTAAGAAAGTTCTAGGAAATTAATTCCTCGAACGCACACTTGATAACAACATTTACATGCTATTATAAAAGAGAGGCAAATGTTAAATATTCCAAAGCAACGATTTAAAATGAAATTATAACATATATCATGTATGTGGCTTTATTATGGAAAACACGGCAGTGTTTCATAGGAAGGGTTAAAGATGCCTGATAACATTCGTTTCTTTTTCATTTAGAAATTTAAAATTGATGTATTCAAAATAGTTTTTTTAATTGATGAAATGGACATCGGTCCTTCTTCTTCCAAGCGACAGATGTATTTGTATAAAAATCTCTTTTTTGGAATAGTTGTTAGGGGATAAAAAAAATATGGCGATAATTTTAAATAAGAAACATAACACTTTAACTTCCAAATGTTTTTATCGTAGTAGAATTTTTCTTCTTTATTTTAAATTGTGTTTTCTGCTCATCTAAATATGACACCTAATTTTTTTACGAAAATTTTGAATCCAATTTCAGTTTTGAACCATCACAGGCTCAATTAAGGCTGAAACTATTTACTTTATTAGCAATTCTCAAACAAATAGTGTCAAATTTTAGTAAAAATCATAATAGCAAAACAACACACATAAAAAATACTTATTTTCACAATTCTCTATGACATTGACTCTTAAATGTTTCACTGTTGTTTATAAATTAATCAAAAAAAAAATTGCTATGAACCAACAGATTGCGTTCAACGCTTGCTATTCACGTATGTAGTTATGGTTACCATTCAAACCACTGGGTCTTATCCAAAAAAAATTGTAAATAGATGTTTTTAGCGTGACACCACCGAGGAGAAAAGCATTATATTCAACATAATTTAACCAGAAGTATGAAATGACTTACCAATCATAATGTAAGCATTCTTGCTGAGAAATTTCAGGTAACTTTCAAAGCACGATAAGCAGCATTGAAATACCTTCCAAAATATATCGCAACGTTGGTTTTGGCTGTCCATGCTAAAAACATAACACAATAGAAGAAATTATTTTTAAATATTTATTTAACAAATTCATATTATACAAGATTATCTCAAAGAGTTATATAACAGTATATGTGATTGAACTAAATGAGCAATCTTAATATAAGTATTAATATAGCGCCCACATTGATAAAAATGGAATCTAGACTAGGCAAGGAACATTTTCAGTTGGAACATGCGTTTCTTTAAATAAATGCCCAATCATTCATGTAAGCAACTCAACTACAAATGCAATATTTGTTTTAATGCGATTATAAAGGCCAGTAAACTAATCTTACAACCTAAAGCATCAAATCCGTTGCCAATAGGAGAGCAATTGTTTGACCATCATGTTTGTTTTTCAGAAAACGATCTCAAAGTTTTGAGTTATCCATAAATCGACATATAAGTTTTTTTATGTATATATATAATGTAAACCACAGGTGTTTTTCCCCGCTTTGCTGGTGAAGAGGGGGGGGGGGGATTGTGTGGCCACCGTCTGGACTCAAACCAGAGATCTAGTTTTCCAAAGTCCTAAGCACAACTTATTAAACTACAAAAGTACGTTCTGAATATTGGTAATATTTTTTAATATTTTCTTTATGCAACACATTTAATGTTTTTTTTTAAATAATTTGAAAAACTAAAGGAAATTTTACGAATCCGAGCCCCAAGTTCATATCTTTTGAAGATGAATAGTACTTAAATTTTCAGCCTTTCATACGCAGCGGAAGTATGTGTTTGAACTTTCAAATGTACAACTATTCTAATTTATCAACTATTCTAATCTTCCGTGTATTTGGGTGGGTTATCTGTCAAGTAGTGCAAGACCAAAAAAATCAGAAAATGAACTATCACCGTTTCCCATTACTAGGCAAATATATATATCATTGGGTCCATTGGTATGGGTCATAATTCAGTAGGATGCCCAATAGCGAGTTGTATGTCATAAGACCTAACATTATAACCAACGCGAGTCGAGATCTTTATACGCTTTTATCTCGGAACTCTGTTTATAGACTTATACCACTTGGCAGCCAACTCCGTCGTTTAAAAATATTCAAATTTAAAACTTCGTTCGCACGTTGAGGTTGAGACAGAAATTACACTCTCT
The DNA here is from genome assembly GCA_963932185.1 of Troglohyphantes excavatus. Classification (NCBI taxonomy): domain Eukaryota; kingdom Metazoa; phylum Arthropoda; class Arachnida; order Araneae; family Linyphiidae; genus Troglohyphantes; species Troglohyphantes excavatus. Next base: position 61,692,229 of record OZ010667.1, read on the forward strand.
TACTATTTTTGTAGAAGTCTAAAGAGTGCCCTGATGGCCTTCATGATGGCGATGATGAGTGAACCGTATGCGGCCGAACCCAGGTGATTGCAAATGAGCATGCCCAGGCTCTTCCAAATCGGGCTCCCCAGGCGATGCTTGTCCCTAAAAGAAAAATAAACAAATTCTATCATTAATGGAACGTCAATAGTAACCTAAACTAATAATATAAAAATGTGTCTGAGTTTGCTCATATTACGGAAACCAATGATCCAATTTTGATGAGATTTGGTAAAAATCCCAGTTTACATTCGGAATAAGATTTTAACGTCAACATATTTTTCTTATCTTAATTAGAAGACGAGAAATAACTTTAAAAATATTTTCCATACATTAACGTATGCGTTTTCTGCGTCAAAAATGGAGATGTATGATAAGTGTTTACCTTGTGAAGTACCACGTGGCTACCGCTCCTGCGACTACAAGGTTTTGGCAGGCAAGAACGAACTGCGTCATCCACAGGAAACCAAACAGCGACAACCAGCGCATCACCTGACGATGCAGAAGTCATAAGAGAAGGGCAGAAAGTACATCATATTTGTGTTATTAAATTAACAAGTGTTATTAAATGCCCCCTCTAAAAAGTAAAAAGTTAATTAACTGGTGTTGGTAGTTCAATAAGAAATCAAATGAAATGGAAGCTCGCGCAAGTACCTTAGTTTTGTTTTAGTTAATAGGCATAGTTTATTTTAACCGATTTCAATGCCAACAAGGGGGCCAAAAAGGTGAGGGTTATCAATTTTTTTTTACGTTGTGACATGTAACTGTTATTTATTTATTAATATTTGAATGATTTATTTTTGACATAAAACTTCGTTAAAATCAGCGATACGTAGGACATCTGGAAAAATTCCTATTACGTTTTTAGAGGGATCCATTCTGACATCATAACATCTTGACAAATAGCACGATTGGAATAAATTTGATTTCTTTCTCAGTAGCAAACTAGGCGCGTAAAATCTTGAAATGAAAGAGAAGTATGTCAGCATCAGACGTTATAGTATGTGTATCGTCCTTCTGTTAACGCTTCTTTTCTACAGTTTTGCTACGTTAGCCACTGAAATATAACCACTGCGACCCTCTTCCCACATATCACGCTACGGTCACGCATAATACAGTCCGTATGAAGGGCCCCCTAGTTTAAATACTAAAATTCGATAAAAGTGTAATTTAAAAAAAATTAACAACACAATCACACTTCAAATAGATGATACTCTTGAATCCTATTTCGTTAACTTTAAAATAAAATAATAGTACATGAATATTTAATGTGAGAATGATGTAAAATATTTACCTGGAAAAATGTTTCAATAGGAAAAGTCACTTTCCCTTCAGAATCGACCAACGGCTTTCCGGACGTTTGCAGACACACGAACCCAAACAACAGGAAACAGCAAACGAGTGCCAATGATATGAAAGTCTAGAAAGACAACAACAAAAAAACATAGTAAAACATATGTTACATTATTATTATATTTTTCGTTGTTAATTTGTTATATTTTTCTAATACAAGGGCTCTTTAAATATAAAAGACATAAAATAAATAAAATTTATCAAGTTTAGTGCTTGTACATGTAACAGCAAAACATAAAGTTTTATTTGTAAGCAGTTAAAAAAACAAAAAAAAACTGTTTTTAAAAAAAGTGATAATCCTGTATCATGACCATGTTAAAAATATACGGATAAATAATTACTTTTCAAAAAATGTAAATAAAATTTCAGATGTTGGTATTACATATACAAGCAACATAACTAAGATAGCTGATTTCTTTTAGGTTTTATTATGTGTCAAAGTTGTTAAGATAATTCCCACGCACCCATCCTCAGTAAAAAGCACAGTGAGTTGAATGATTTGGGAATGGTGCGCTAAATGACGCGTTAATGTTTTTGGAAAACGAAAGTGTGTACAAATAAAACTTTATGTGTACCTTTTTGCATATACAAGCAACATATCGTACTATCTTATTTCTTTTAAGTTTTAATTGCGCGTCAAAGTTGTAAAGATAATTCTCATTCACTCTGTACCATCTGTTACTGTTACTGGATTACATTAAATTTATCGAAACTTCTTTTGTTGTTTTCTTACCTCAACTGGCTGCAGTAGTAAAAGGGGCATGGCTGTTATGGATTTCCCGGCCTCCTCAAATAAAGCGGCAACCTGTTCAAAGAAATTACTCTTATAAAAACAACCTAAAATTTATTTAAGGAGAATATAAGGAATATTTATTGAAATAAAAAATATTTTTTTAAATTTAATTTAGTATAATTTTACCGTTATAACCTACTTAGTTTATTAACTTATTTTATTATCAATTCATATGTTTAATTATATGTAATATAATATATATAAATAAAGTGTGTTTAAATGTCTCTAAGAACACAATGAACCATTATAGTTTAAAGCGTGAATAAGTATGAATTTTATAAGGTTTATTTATTTTTACCTGCACTGTTAAAAATACGTACTCGAAAATAAATAAAATATACTCATTTCTAAGTACATTCAATGCTTATAACGGCTCCGAATACATATTTCAGTTTAGAAAAAGCCATGTACTCAAAAATGTGTACAACAAGTGAAAATGAAAATAATGAGTAAATGCTTGCCTTCATAAACCACTTTCAATAAATATCAACAATTACAACCAAATATTATCAAGTATCGGAAACAGATCTTCAGCATCGCAGTCCAGTGCTTTATAAGTTGAACTACCAGAGCAACATTAGAAAATTTTAAACATAATTTTTTTTTTTAAAAAAAGTGTGTCGAAAGAAAGAATGGGAAGTAATATAATTGAGTTATAATAAATTAGCTTCTATTTAAGCAATCGACATCAAATATAATGTAGGAAACCATTTTCTAAACAACTATTTTAAGTTTTTAAGATTTTATTAAGATCGCTTGAACAGAAGCTAATATTAAATAACGTTGCTCATTTTTGAGAAAGTACGGTTACTTAAATTTGAATATGCCATCGCCATTTACGATTCAATTGTACTCATAGAAAAACGAATAAGTTCAGATACTGATTTTTAAGAATATATTTTTACAGTGTAGAGTGTTATTTTATACTCAGTCCAACATACCTCGATAATTCTATAAAATGTTAAGACATTATGATAAATACGTCATATTTCATATTTTGCTTGTTCACTTTGGCCATTGTGTAGATTTCCTAGGCATATTCTATTTATTATTGATGATACTCAAAACATAAATTACAACACTGAGACGTATTAACGAATACCTTCAGATCCTCACTTACCAGTTTTATTTTGTTCCTCATAAATGCTACGACAAGCAAATAAATCACCTAAAAGATAAAAAACAAGATTATTCAATTAGAAAAGAAATGCAAAAGATATAAAAAAAATTACAACAAGAAATTCTATGTCGTGAACATTTTCCTACAGAATCACATTTTAAATGAAAGACCATCCTTAATACTGTATTGGGGTAACTAGTTGCTTTTTTCTCATGCGTTTCGTAACATAACACTATCTAAACTCGCGAAGAAACATACCCGTTTTATTCTTAACATTCCTGTTCGCAGATAAATTTACGTACTAAATCGATGCTGCTTTACAGCTTTGTAGTTGACAATTTTTATGTATCTCGTATAGTTTTAGAGATAGGTCCAATAACTCTTGAATATGACACTAGAGGAAACTTTAAGCGAGGAAACTTTAAGCATCACACATAGCATTTATGATACATAAACACTATTTCTATGATTAAAAGGGACGTCGTTCAAAGGTTAATGGGGTTAGAAAATACGTTCGAAAAACTTCTCCTTTATTGTGCAATTGAAAAAGTGGGTGTAAGAAACAGACAGCTCCAGTTTTCAAAATATTTCAAGAAGGGCGAAAAACACTGCACGCTTCTTCAATCGTACACTGTAAAAGAAGATACTTAAAATTGAATACCTGAACATACTCGTTTTAATTTAAGTGCAATTGCATCGTAAATGAGCGATGACGTACTCAACTTTAAGTAACCGTACTTTCTAAAAAATGAGCAGCGTTATTTAATATTGCTAATCTCAGCTTCTGCTCAAACGATCTCAATGAAACCCGACACACTTAAAATAATTTTTAATAAAATAGTTTTCTACATCATTTGATGTCGATTGCTTAAATGGAAACTGAGTTATTATAACTCAATTATCTCACTTCCTATTCTTTTAGCAAACCTTTTTAACATTTCTTCTGTTTATAACTTCGCCTTGGTAGTACAACGGATAAGGCACTGGTCTACGGTGCCCTAGGATACGGGTTCGATTCCCGGTAAATCTTAACTGTAACTGTTGATATTTATTGAAAGTGATTTATGAAGGCAGCCAACGCAGGCATGCAAATGCTCTTTGTTATTCATTTTTACTCATTGAACTCGTTTTTGAATACTCTTTTAAAAATGAACTTATATATTCGGAGCTATGATAAGCATCGAATGTACACAAAAATAAGTAAATTTTACTTACAGGGTGCGTTCCATAAATAATGCGACCAAATTCATAAAAAATCATATATTGGATATATTCGTACAATTAGTTAAAAATCTTCAAAATAGCATCCTCCTGCGTCGATACATTTATGGAGGAGGTTTTTCCAGGCCTGGAAGGCATCCTGGAAAGCCTTCTCCGGGAGGTCCTTTAGAGTCGATGTAACATGAGCCTGGATGTTTTCAATTGTGTCCCAATGTTTCCCTTTCAGGGCTCCTTTTAAGCGGGGAAACAAAAACAAAGTCTGGGGGAGCCAGGTAAGGCTTGTAGCAGACTGACGAACCAGTGGGGTATGCGTCCTGGCCAGAAAATCGTTGACATGGAAGGAGCTGTGGCTTGGCGCGTTATCGTGATGAAGTTTCCATGCGTCCTTGATGGGACTTCGGCAGCGCGCGACCCTTCTTTCTAGCCAGGACCCATACCCCACTGGTTTCCTAGCGTCCCTACAGTCCTGACCTGGCTCCCCCTTACTTTTTTTTTGGTTCCTCGCTTAAAAGGAGCCCTGAAAGGGAAACATTGGGACACGATTGAAAACATACAGGCTCATGTTACATTGGCTCTAAAGGACCTCACGGAGAAGGCCTTTCTGGATGCCTTCCAGGCCTGGAAACACCGCCTCCATAAATGTATCGACGCAGGAGGGTGCTATTTTGAGGATTTTTAACTAATAGTACGAATATGTCGAATAAATATTTTTTTATGAATTTAGTCGCATTACTTAAGGAACGCACCCTGTATATATGAGTATCTCTTTCTAACAGTATATAATACAAAAGCAAACCTCCTTTTCTTTACAATTTTTAGCCGTTGTTTTGAGCCATCTGGTTCTTATACCCACGTCTTCAATTTACCCTTTTCAAATTCTTGGGTACAACAAACTGCATCAGAAGCGTGTCCCAATTCTGATAGCAAAAAGGGTTATTTCCATTGAGTTGAATCGCTAAATGAATTTGTGTGTCTATTGCAACTTTTTTTTTTATAGTACACCTGTTTTCTGCTCGGACAGAGCCGAAATTTACAGTATTAAAATTATTTCTTATGAAACTCTTCTCTCCATTCATTCAATATCCTTAATATGCAATTTGGTGTAATTCCGTTCATTAGTTTTATTTATACAGATACATCTATACAGGGAAACTTATTCTTTGGCCACACTATATAATCGAAATCGGTTTTAATGCTTCTCGTACGAGAAATTTTGCTAAAAGGAATAGAAATCCTTGGTTAGGAACGTCACTCTTAAATATGTAGTAATTATCTTAATAGTAGAAAAATGAGTTTTTTTACCGTACAAACTGTAGATATAATCGCAGCAATCAACCAATAATTGACTCGCTTTTCTTTAAGTTCTTTATTAGGTCCTTCATAACCATTCAGACCCTTCTTTTTCTGATTCCACATGATCCTAATATAAAAAGTTTTAATTAATTGTAAAATGGGTATTATATTAATAAAACCTGTTATACATCCGAACATTGTTATTATTATGGAAAATAAAGTTACAGAAAAATATTTAGTTTTATAATTTAGTATTATAGTTTAGTATTTTGAAATTCAATTTTTTTGCCGTAAAAAAAAATAAGGATATTAATAATAAAAAAAATATCATACATACGATAATTAAATTATTACACTTATGACTTCGAGAACAGATGGTAAGTTGGAACACATTCCTTTACTTAGTTATCAAAAGTACCTAGTGTCATCAAAATACAGAAAATTTTTGACGAATGATATTTCAGCAAAGAATTTGCCTTCAAGCTAAGACAAAGTTTTATATTAAACTCTTCAGTTAAAAAAGATCATATAAATTCAGATCATATAAAAATAAGATTCAGTTCATATAAAAATAATTGAAATGTTTATGTCAATTTCTAAATGTGTTCTCTTATTTTAATCATTAAAATTGTATGCATTGCTCCAACAACAGGCAAATAATTAAAGCGCGTGAACATTTGTTTTTGAAAAAAAAAGTTATGAACTGATATTAAATTATGACTGAAAAAAACTAATTCATTTTTAACCGACTGAACAGCGCGCAACCCAAAACTCCAAAATAAAACCGCCAGTAATTTAAACCGCCAAATCGCGCGCCACGTCGAGGGGTTATAGATTCGACCATTATGTATTTTTTTTTTACATTTAAATTTTAAAAAATCTATTTTGTGGATTTTTAAAATTGTATTGCATGGTTAGATGTTATAAAAAGATAGAATTTAAAAATTGATTATTAAAATACATAGAAAATATATAAATTCTACTTATGTATACATGTGATATTAAAAATATATATAGTATATAATCATTAAGACATATATTTTATCCTATCTTAATATTAATTCGCAATACTCTTAATTATCATCCAGAACACGTTACCTAGAATACTTCCATATAATTTAAATTACAAAAATAATAATAATAATAACTTTTTCCATTCATCACCCACATTGTATAGTAAATAGAAAGGGTATTTCTCACATCAAATTCCGTCTGCATTCAAATTACGTGCAACACTCCCATTGTTACGTTAAAATATGAAACACACGTGCATATACAATCTGTTAGACAAATAAAAAAATTAACCTAAAGTTTAGGTATGCAAAAAATTATTTAAAGGTTGCAAATTAACTTCCTTTAAATCAACAGACGATACCTTGAAATATAATTATATTGATTGGTTCCCGGTTGACGTAAATTAGATTTTTAGTATTTATATTTAAGGGCAATTTATTTCTAATCGGCTGGAACTTGCTCAACTCTAATGTACCATAAGTGAAAATAGAGGCTTCGTGAAAGGAAACGCATACCCAGCAATCCATCGTCGCTCCCAACAGAACCCATGCCTTGTCCGATATTTAAACTCAGACCCACAGCAGGTGAGCTAAATTATATATAAAGTTCAAGAAGCACTAAAAAACGATGTAAAGGTACATACCATAAGTAGATGGTGCAAGCTATGGATGCTATGGTGACGATTATGAGCACTGCCCAAATGATGATAGATGCGCCGAACCTGAAAACTATCAGGAGCAGGACAGACAGACCTGGAATGAAAATTTAACTTTGACATTTAACATTTAACATATTGAATTTTATTTATTTTCTGTTTCCATTTTATAATAACCTAAAGACCATTGAATATATAGAATGTAATCTTATTTTATGTTCAGAAAGGTTACCCACTGTATTATCTTCCCATATAGATATTTTTTACTTGATTGAAGTAAAAAAAAAGTTGCTCTATATTGAAAATCGAATAAACTGAAATCAAATTTAAATTATGAAAACAGCCAATTTAAGGTTTGAATTATATTGCAAATATGACGTTTTCATGTTGATTGATCGTTTAGGAATTATATGACCAAATTAAATTAATATTTTTATTTATATATAAGCAGAGAAAATTGGTCTATCGTATTACTCATATACATAATAAATCTATTTTTATATTTTAATCAAAAACTTCTCAAATAGCGCAAGCATGAATACACAGAAACAAATTAACTGGGATAAACTTAACGGAGAAAGCAACAGAAAATTAATTATATATGGCCTTACTTTAAATTAAAATACAACGTTTTCCGTGTAAGGAATAGATTCAGGAATTTCAATGACATTTCATGCAAAAATTCAAAGAGTTTTCGCAATAAAAGAAATTAACTTTACGAAATATTCAGCCACTTTTTTAGAATAAGTCCTTTTTTAATAATAAAAACTGTAACGTGCTAGTAGATATCTCCTCAAATGTTACATTGGCGTATGGCCAAACTTTAAATATAAATTATGAGAAAAAGCTTTCTATTGAATTAGAAACCTGTTATTCTTATAGGGAGAATGAGGAAAAAGTTAAAATGAAAGTCACACATTTAGAACACTACCCGATCAATGTTTTCATTGATTTTTTTCTATACTGGGAAAATGTGAGCAACATCACCTGCTTACGTTTTGAAATTATCTTAGTAAAGGTAACTGTGCAATCTGTTTCAAAAATATATGGTAAAGTTTTAGATTAATTATTATTGGCTTATTTCTCTAAGTCATCCCTCGAGTAGATAAAGTTTCGCTGTTTAAAATATGTAAAATTAGTAGAAAAGCTATGAAACCTTGGTGATTTTGCATTATTTTCCACTATCACGACGAATTGATTAGATAATTCTTAATTTAATTAATTCAATAGTAGAAAATCTTACCAATACTGATTAGGCAAAGAAATAGAATTTCTTTCCAACATAGGCTTATGTCCGAACCCATTTCCTGTAGAATATAAACAGTTTATAAGATAACGTAATATTAATGTAATCGTTATTAGCGAAACTATATATTTCAAGGCTTTGTACACACTCTGGGGGAAATATAACTAAATAATTTCGTAATGAACTTAAAGCTTAGTTACATCACCATGAGCATTGATCACAACTTGAATCTTACGGGGAATGTCAACATGGTGTCGTACAACATTTGCAGTAATTTTCACCCATTCTTCCATCAATTTGACGTCAATTCCACTAGTACACATCCACAGAGAAGTGTTTCATGTCCTTAGACTATGTAGACGTGCAAAACTCCTCTTTGACAGCAAATTTCAAAGTGTCTGAATTTTTTGTCGATTGATTAGACGAATTCGCTAGCTAAGTGAGGTGTGAAACACCAACTTTATATTCTGCGAAATTCTCTTGAAAGCATCTGGTTCGCTACACGTTGCATTTGAGACCTGATATTCTAAACTCAGTTAAGTCCACTTTACTCTGAAAATGTGGTGGTTATTTTCGTCAATTCTCAGGTATCCTCTATTTATGGCTAAAATGTTATCGTTCCTAACCCGTTAGATCTAGGTGAAAAACGGATTCAAATTTAGTCTGTTATACTAAAATCCGTTAAGTCTTTGTTGGATTTTTTGCTCTCCCCTAAAATTTGTCAAAATAAACTTAACGGAGTTTAAGCATAACAAGTTTAATTGTCGTGTTTGTAGACATATTTGACAGTAAGTCCCTCTCCGTGCAGTTCACATGACGTGGTAATCCAGGATGAGGATATAGTCCACAACCATCGTCCGAATACTGACTTGAATTAACGCCCAAATACAACCCCAAAACATCCCGTTCGTAATATTGGTAAGGGGTGTATATATATTATTAGTTTAAATCGATTAGATTGAAACTAGATATTTAGGAACATTTATTTTTAAAAACTTGCTGTAGTCAAAACAAAATTACATACGTAGACATAATAGGCACCTTAGAAAAGATCAACTCCCTTGGATAATTTCTGTTCACATTTTACGGGTTTTAATCTTAACAGTAAATCAAAAATTTACGACTGACTAACAATTTAAAAAAAAATTGTTCTAGCCGTTTAAGAATGTAATTAAAATGAAACTGGAACTGAAACGTAATCAATTTTCCGATGCCACTTCATGGGCAATTACCTTAAACATACATACCTGAATAACATGATGACACACACATTTAGGCATTATAAATTTGCAATTGTACAAAATTCTCTCTCTAATATTAAAATTATATTCACACAAATATTATTTTATTAGACTATTTAATCATTTAGACAACACATGTTGATCAGTCACGAAGTAGGTTATATGATAAGTTCAATCCGTCTATTATAGTAAGTGAAAGACAATTATTAACACTAATAATACTTAAAATGGGGAAATATAAATACACCTACATAAATAATTCTTAACTAAATGTACCTCAAGAAATGGTAGAGTTGATTGGAAAACTTTTGTTGTGGCTTGAGATACTTTTGCTTGCAAGCAACGTCGTAGTGTTGTATTCCTGTTAAATAGAAAGATATACAAAATTGGAATTTCAAGACTTAAACTGAATATGACACTAATCATCGGATAAATTAATGATTAATGGTGAATTTAAAAAAAGACGTTCTGACACAAATGGAAAGACAAAAAAATAGGTTGGCCGCGTCTATCGGGGCAACCGAAGAGTATACGGCGTGTGTAATGAAATGAGTGGAACTTTTTTGGGATCCTGCACGCTTTCTACGTTGTGTCTCGTTCTTATACCGACGTTTGTGAGCGTCAAACGAGCGTGAAGTAGATGTAACCACTACAAAGCTGTCTCATGGTTCATGTTTTCTTTACGTGCATTTTCATTACGCTCATTTCGTCCAATATGCACCAGTAACCGGTACCGATTGAAAAGACGTTAAACATTAAAACTTATATTTGGTAAATAAATCAAATATACCTTATCAATAAATTAAAAATATTATTTAATTGAAGCATATTTTCATTATGTCATTACGCTATCCTTCAAATAAATGAATCATTCTTGATTATTCAAATGAATCATTCGTGTTATTGATACATAATTATTCCTTTTACCGTGGAAAAAAATGGATATTGAATAAATGAAATCAAAAGATTGGATAAAGAATAAATCCGTTTTTGAATACAATTTTTCATATGAAAAGAAAGAAAAGAGATTATAAATTTTTGGATATCTTGGATAAACATTGTACATAAAACATGGTGCCTACTCGTATCCATCTGGACATGTCTTTTGGCACTCCTTCTCCAGTTTGCAAGCTCCATCCGCACACGTTGAGCTCAGTTTCAGGTACCTGGAAAATATTATTGAGATAAACAAAAAACAGGTGTAATATCTAAAATATAAAACTAAGATTGTCTACGTACAAGAAGGATTTCTAAAGAAAATTTAATGAAAGTATGAAGTTTCATGTGATTTTTTTTGCCAGCTAATATTTGTATTACAGTGTGTAAAACTAATGAATGGATTTACACCAAATTTTATATTAAGGATATTAAAAGAATGAGGAGAAGATTTCCGTTAAAAATAATTATTCCCAAAAATCACCGATTAAGGGATTTTGATTAGAGAAGAAAACGTGTATAATATTATATAAAGAAAAAGTTGAAGCAGACACACAAATTAATTTAGTGAACTCAAAAGAAATGATCCTTTAGTCATCAGAATCAGGGTCTCCAGAACCTGATAGACTTTCAATGTGCTGACTGTTCTTGTGTGCAAACAATTGCATCCGATGTGCATCCTTATTCTGATGAAAAAAAAGGCTTTTTCCTTAGTTTAATCACTAAGTTAAGTCGTGTGTCTATCGCAGCTTTGTTTTATGTTTATTATATATGTTTTGTGCTCGGAACAGCGCAAAAACCCCACTTCTGTCGATTTTTTAAACTATTTTTTAAGGGAAATATCTTCTTCCTACGCTTTCAATATCTTTAATATAAAAAAAATTGCTGTAATTCCGTTCATTAGTCTTAGCTGCAGATGCCTCTAAACTTGTTAACCTATTTTATGACCTTTCTGTATCTAAAGAAAATATACACTAACTATTCTGATTCTAAAGTTTATTTATATAATTGGTATTTTTTTTAAAAAAAATCCTAGATTTTAAACGACACTCGAATGCGTACACTGTAAAAAAATATATATTAAAAATGAGTATATGAACGTACTTGTTTATTTAAGTACAATTGCACAGTAAATGAGCGATGATATACTCTAATTTAAGTAACCGTACTTACGCAAATATGAATAGCGTGACTTTATATTGCTAATATCAGCTTCTGTTCAATCCATCTTAACAAAACGACCTGACAAATTTAAAATATTTGTTCAGAAGATGGTTTCAAACATTATTTGATATCGATTGCTTAAATGGAAACTGAGTTATTACCACTCAATAATCTTACGTCCCATTCTTTTGGCACACCTTTTTTAACATTTCTTCTGTTTATAACTTCTTCAATTCACCCTGGTACGATCCACTGTAAGTCTAAGTTGTAATTGTTGACATTTATTGAAAGTGATTTATGAAGTCAGCCTATGTAGGCAAACTACTGCTGTTTTTATTCATTTTTACTCATTTTGTAGTACATATCTTTTTCAAAAATGAAACTTATGTATTAGGAGTTATGGATAAGTATCGAATGTAATCAAAAATGAGTACATTTTACTTATTTTTGAATACCTATTTTAACGGTGTATGTGCTCTACGTACCTCATGTTAGAATAGTCTACACCTGACTTGTTGGCGCCGCCTATTCGGACGTTCTTTATGCCACACAAGTTACCATAGTCGTCGTATCCGTACAGCAAGCGCTTTGGGTTGCCACGTGCGAAAGCCACCCCAACACCAACAAGCTAAAAGAAAACAACAATTATTTATTTTTAATTTTAATTCTTTCAACTAAATGTAAGACTCATTCTTCACGGGCGTGATAAACGCGCTCGATCTTTTAAAAAGGTCCTGCGATTGGTGGATACAAACCACGTGTTTTGTATGCTCCAATCATCAAAGTTCGCGTACGTTTATCTCATCCGTGTATAAGGGATCTAAGCATGAATCGTGCACGTAAAGAGAGCTTGTGTCTTTATTGACCGACGCATGTGAGTATTTCTACGTATCACGGAATATCATCGTTACGTTGAAGTTAAACAGCAAAAAAAACGTGTATTACATCAGAGAATTGTTTCAGATTTACAGAGACAAATACTTTCTAAAGGTTATATCGAGCATCGTTCCTAAAAAAAAGGTCGTCTAAAAAATATCAAATTTCATCCCACTTGTATTAGGTTTTTTTTTTTTTGGTTAATTAACGTCGCACTAGAGCTGCACAGTGGGCTATTGGCGACGGTTCGGGCCTATCTCGAAGGAAAGACCCGGGAACGATGCCTCGTGTTTTTTAACCATGGTCAGATGACGAGGACATCACCTGAGCAGACACCCAACGCCTTCAATAGATGTCGGGACCTTGTATTAGGGACTAGTACACGGTGTATCTGATCGTGGGGTCGAGTGCCAGCTCAAGTGCTGTTTCCGTCCCCTGACTATAGTTCAAAAATGCAAGGCAATGTTCGCGAGTATTTTATTCGAGATAGACACCGAACAGCAAGTTAATAACCCACTGCGTAGCTCTAGAACGCCGTATTTATAAGCAACCAATCGAGGGATTTTATACTAAAAGTTATTTAAACTAACGAATTCGACACTGCTTTCGAGCCCCAGTTGCTCAGTTGGTAAGGCGTTCAGTTACTAATCAGAGGATTGGTGGTTCGAATCCGGGAAATGGACTTGACATAGAAAAGTAAAAAAGTAGTGATCCTGCGATCGGAGGGTTGCCAGCTTCACTACAAAAATACTAGAAAGTCGTCCAGAATATCCAACAAATTATACTGCCGTGTATACGGGACTGGTGCACGATAAATCTGATCGGGGGTGGGTCCAAAGTCCCGACGTCTATTGAAGACATTGGGTGCCAGTTCAGATGTTTCCTCGTCATCTGACCATGGTTCTAAAATAACGAGGTGCGTGTATGAATGTGTGTGTGAATGTGTATGTGTTCCCGGGTCTTTCCTTCGAGATTGACCCCGAACCGTCGCCAATAGCCCACTGTGCAGCTCTAGTGCGACGTTAATTAGCAAAACCAACCAACCGACACCGCTTTCCTGTGCAGTTTTATGCAAATGATGCATTTGTAAAACAGTCGTAATTTGCTGGAAGAGCTTAACAGCATGCTCCGTGTACGTGGATAATTTGGTTGGGTTTTTTAAGGAACGTCGCACTAGAGCTGTACATTGGGCAATTGGCGACGGTTCGGTGAATATCTGAAAGGAAAGACCCGTAAACAATGTCTCGTATTTTGAACCATTGTTAGTACAACACCCGAGTTGACACCCAACGCAATCTCAATAGGCGTCAGGACGTTGGATCCCGATCAGTTTTAAGGTGCACCGGCCCCATATACACGCCGCAGAAATTAGAGGTAAATTCGAACGACGTGTTGTTACTTCGCAGATAATCTGGTAACCCTCTAATCACAAATTCACTGCATTTTAACATTTTCGTCAAGTCTCTTGAATGAGCTGTATTCGAACTCGCAACCCTCTGGTTGTGTTCTGATTACTTCCGAACAATATTTATATATATGTTTTAATTGTAAAGAAGGGTTGCTCAGCGGGAATGAAAAAGGGTGTTTTTGTTTTCCGTGCTCGTTTTCCTCTCTGGGAGAGCGGATTTCGGGGATCTTGTCCCCTCCTTGGGGGCAAGGTGGGGGAGTTTAAGTTATGGTGCGGCATCGCCTTCAAGACGGCGGATAGTTTTCTGGCTGTTTTGGGTTCGTTTTTTCGGCGGTCGCGGAACCTCGTGACTCCTGGTCCCCTCCTGGAGTTGCCATTGGAGCGAAGGGGGATTTCGAATTTAAAAGGACCCAATGAAAGACGAGTCCGGGGAAGCTGTTTTTGAAGAGGATCGAGAAAAGACGAGAGTAGAGAGGGAGATGGGATCTTGACGGCGACCTAACGAGAAGCTCACGGGTGATTCCCATGTGCCTGGGGCATGGATAGGATCCGGACTCAATACCTGGTCATTAGATCAATCAGGACCTTTACCAAAACTGCTCCCACTCATCCAGTGTCCGGCCATCCTCCGGATGCTCCAGTTCCCTCTACGCACTGGGCCTCTACGTGCACGTCTGATTCTCCTCAGTGCCTCATCTAGCGTCCGGCCATCCTTCTCCCGGACGCTCCAAAGTTTACTCTTCGCAATGGGCCTCTACGTGCGCGTCTGATTCTCCCCAGTGTCTCATCTAGCGTCCGGCCATCCTTCTCCCGGACGCTCCAAAGTTTCCTCTTCGCACTGGGCCTCTACGTGCACGTCTGATTCTCCCCAGTGCCTCATCTAGCGTCCGGCCATCCCTCTCCCGGACGCTCCAAAGTTTCCTCTACGCACTGGGCCTCTATGTGCACGTCTGATTATCCCCAGTGCCTCATCCAGCGTCCGGCCATCCTTCTCCCGGACGCTCCAAAGTTTCCTCTTCGCAATGGGCCTCTACGAGCACATTAGATTCTCCCCAATGCCTCATCAACGTCCGGCCATCCTTCTCCCGGACGCTCCAAAGTTTCCTCTACGCACTGGGCCTCTACGTGCGCGTCTGATTATCCCCAGTGCCTCATCCAGCGTCCGGCCATCCTTCTCCCGGACGCTCCAAAGTTTCCTCTTCGCACTGGGCCTCTACGAGCACATTAGATTCTCCCCAATGCCTCATCAACGTCCGGCCATCCTTCTCCCGGACGCTCCAAAGTTTCCTCTACGCACTGGGCCTCTACGTGCGCGTCTGATTATCCCCAGTGCCTCATCCAGCGTCCGGCCATCCTTCTCCCGGACGCTCCAAAGTTTCCTCTTCGCACTGGGCCTCTACGAGCACATTAGATTCTCCCCAATGCCTCATCAACGTCCGGCCATCCTTCTCCCGGACGCTCCAAAGTTTCCTCTACGCACTGGGCCTCTATGTGCACGTCTGATTATCCCCAGTGCCTCATCCAGCGTCCGGCCATCCTTCTCCCGGACGCTCCAAAGTTTCCTCTTCGCACTGGGCCTCTACGAGCACATTAGATTCTCCCCAATGCCTCATCAACGTCCGGCCATCCTTCTCCCGGACGCTCCAAAGTTTCCTCTACGCACTGGGCCTCTACGTGCGCGTCTGATTATCCCCAGTGCCTCATCCAGCGTCCGGCCATCCTTCTCCCGGACGCTCCAAAGTTTCCTCTTCGCACTGGGCCTCTACGAGCACATTAGATTCTCCCCAATGCCTCATCAACGTCCGGCCATCCTTCTCCCGGACGCTCCAAAGTTTCCTCTACGCACTGGGCCTCTATGTGCACGTCTGATTATCCCCAGTGCCTCATCCAGTGTCCGGCCATCAACCTGACACTCCCCCATTGCTCCCTCTGACATCCGGACTCCACCCGGACACTCTGACTACTCTCCCTTCCCCTGCGTTGTTTTCCCGTCATCCCATCCTGGCAGCTAAGTCGATACATCATATTTGTTTTACTTTTTATTACATATCAAATAACGATTTTCCCCTTTTATTTTATTGTAATTATATCCCTTTTTTTAACCCGCTGAGCATCCCTTTTAAGCTTTATTTAACTTTTGTCCCCATCTGTCATTCATCATTATTTACTGTAATTATATTGTGATAATTTAATTAAATTTGTTATTTCTTTAATCGGAGTTCTAGTTATTTTTTACCATACCAATCAATTCTCTATATCGATCATTTTGGCCTTTTCACTTATTTCGTTCCTGGTATCTACCACAACATCTGGTAGTAGTTACTGACTTAAATCTTAAAACCCAAAACAAGCAGTACAGTTGCTAGTTTGTTGCAATTTGCAATGGGTTTGAACTTGGCATTGTGATTTACTTACGAGAAATAATAAGTAGAGTCCTAGAAGGATCAAAAAGAACACATCTGTGCATTGTCGCTTTTTAACAGGTCCTTCGAATTCAACAGAGAAGTCAGGAAAAGATCTTGTATTCGGCTGCAAAGCAAAAGAAATATATTTCAGTAATAAATAAAACACATCTTGTAGTTAAGTAGCATTTCTATAAAGGGAGTGGGCTGTATGGAAACAGTCCCATAAAATATAATTTTGTATATATATATATATATATATTTTTAATTTAAGATAATCTCTCTCACTGATGTCTAAGGATAGACCACTCATTCGACCACTGAATCCATATTATATTAAATAAAATATTAATTTCTTTTTGGAAAATGGCATTATAAAAAACATGCAATTGTGCACTTGAACGATACAGAATACGTTAATGTTTACATTACCTAGTTAAAGTTCTGAAAGCTCTTCTTTTTGTAGATGATTCCGTACTTTAACGGAACAAATCAGTTAACGTTAGAAATAACTAGGTAATGTGTACATTAACGGATTTTGAATTTTAACCGTAACATACATACGTAAATATAACTCACTTTCACTGAACTGACCCTCGAAGACGCAGCACAGCAACAACCCATTTTTATCAGAAGCTTTCACCTGCATCACACCGTCTGCGATCAACTCTCTTTCGTCCTCCTCTACCGCCGTAGCTCTAAAATATGAAAAATAATATTTTAAACAGTTCATACCCATTTTTATCAGTTTGACTAGATTTTTTTTTTTTGCAACTGTCTAGGGTTGCGGCGTTTTAAAAATAAGGCTATACCTAATATATTATCTGCTTGTGTCAACTTTCCTTGTATCCGTTATGCCCTTTTTAAGATTATCAGTAACAAACCAACAAAAGACAAACTTTCATTTTTATAATTATATAGTCATTTTATCTCAATTGAAAATGCATGTAGAAATTATTTATGACAGTCAAAAGTGGAGATAGTCAATTTTCTTATGATTACCAAAATTCATGAAAAGTTACAAACACAGATCATATTGAAATTCAGTTCAAATCTATGCACTGGAGGATATTTGGAAGAAAATGTTCATGGGGAAAGTTGTGCGTTTGACTTTGAATTTAAATCCATGAAAAGCTTGCCACTTTTGAAGGCAACAGCAAAGGTTTTCTTTTAAAGTAAAACCGAAGTAACGTCAAATATATTTTAGTGTAGGTATAATTTTTATCTTTATTTACATTTTGATATTTTGATTAATATTTTAACTTTAAATCCGAATAATTTTTTTCAAAATACGATTTTTTTCTGAGTAACATATGTTAAATTAAAAAACAAAATACAATAGTTTTATAACCAAACATATAATAGTTTGAAATCAAAATATAATACCAAATGGAATAGTTTCTTATGATTGTTGAAGAATGACAGTTTGAGGGTTTTCATAAAATACGAAGTTAAATCCAAAATATCAGAAGATTGTTTAGAAAAGGTCAAACTATTTTTAAAGTACTTGAATTAAAGTAAAATAAATTTTAAAAAATAAGTTAACTAAAAAATTAACCTGCACCAGCTCCTCTACACAGCAAGTCTTCGGTTTAACTTCACTATAACAGATAAACTAAGGATTCTCTCATTTCCATTCTAGTACAGTGCCAACTACTCCGCCATCCTTTTGACATAAGCTGTTAGAGAAAAGTCAGTCGACAATAGCAAAATCAAGTCCATTGAATATTACCCTTATATTTTGCGGGATAATTACTTAAAAACAAATTATTATCAAAATATAATTTGCTATCATTGGTGAAATTCAATGTCATTCCTGACAAACAACAAAACATCTTCCCGTGTCGCTTCAACAGCCCTCCGTGGGGGGGGGGGGGGGCGGCGGGCGGATCCCACGTGAAAAACGAATCAAGTGAAAACATAAAAATATCGCGTGATACATTTTGCTTCATAGCATAATGACAGGGCTTATATCTTTCGCGAAAGAAATTGCATTTTATGCTCTAGTGTTGTTTGTTTATTTCTCATTTCAGTTCGCCGAAGTAACCATAGTGAGCGTTCATTTTGGAACCAACCGAAGTGTTGTGTTATAAAGTGATTTATGTGCTTCATTCGCAAGGTTAGTTCGAAAGATTAAAATTGTTGTGACAAAGGCAGAAGACGACATACATTATTTTACTCGCTATTAAGTATTACCATAATTTAGATGAAGCATTTTTTGAGAAACCAAAAGGAACAGTTCCTGGGGACTATCCTAATTTGTCATATGAAGCGTCTTTAAAATCAGCGACATGAGATAGTACGAGAGAAAAAGACCTATCACGCAAGACCTTTCTGACTGTGCTCTGGCACACCAAAACCTAGTTTTATCTATATTTTTTAATTTTTCTCATTATTTTTTCTAATGTTGTCCTCGTCATTTGACCGTTCTTTTAAATATTGAAGCAGTTTTTCAAAAGTCTTTCATTTGAGATATTTTCCAAAACAATTAAATGATTATTATGTTAGAAAGATATGTTCTAATAGTACAAAAAAAAATGGTATTTCTGAATTCATTAATAAAAATATTAGAATCCGTTAACAAACCCACGCACTAAAATATCCGAAAATAGACATGCAATAAAACATTACCCATTTCATTTTACATTTTCATAAACTCACCTAATCCCTACAATGCAAGCTTCACATATCCATGCCGGCAGGAAAATGACCATCATCACCTTTTGCACAGAACCGAACTTAGGATCAATACATGACCCAAATACATTCCCAATGGCAAATTTTTGTTTTGTTTTTTGTCCTTGCCCCATCATTTCGACTTCTGTTTTTGTTCTTTTTATCGTCTACTCTTAATGGGGGTGGAACGACGGGGTCTATCTGATAGAAATCGAACGACCGCGAAGTTAACAGAACGTTTATTGATGTTCGACGTAATGGATTCGAGAAAGAACGATTGGCTTAGACGATTTTTTGCCAAACGACTTCTTATTTTGTTCCGTAGTGCATCGATCGGAAAATGGTTTTGAGTGTCATGGTTAATCAATATGGAAAAGACAATGCTCTCTGAAAATAAATGGCATTGACCATGACACAAATAAGTGATAGTTTATTATTTAGATGAGGAGAAAACAAGTTCAACAAGTTTATTTTCTATATATTTCGGAAGAGTTTTATTCAAGGCTACTTTAAAATAGGTTGCGAAAGAATCTTTTGTTTTGAAGTAAACTTAACACTTCAGATAAAATGCATTTTTACACTGGAAATAAGTTTAATTTACTACGCAAGTTATTTCTATTTTATAGGATGTAAAATACTTTACGTAACTCGATACTTATCTATATAAAACTATTTTTTATTTATTTTAGTGGTGTTAAGAAGTTTGTTTAAAAATCTTACTATAACTGCGCTGAATCACTAAAAATCAAACATAAAAAATGAGTAATTTAAAAGAGATAATTGTGTTTAGAGTTTTTTTTAAATAACTAATAGAGTTACATTATATTTCTCTATACGAATAATCTGATAATTACTTCATAAATTAAATAAAAAATTAAACCTACTATTTAAGAAGCATCATACATTGAAGTAAAATATACGATATTGGTACGAGTATGTGTTTTTATCAAACAACTTTTTGAAAAATATTAAATTTATATTTTCCATGTGAATGCATCTTAAAATCCGTCCGGTTACGGCACAGCGGTCATTGACTAAAACTAGCGCACACCAAAGTGTTTATTTGATATTTTAAAGCCCATAACTTCAAACGAAATACAGTCTATGGGGATACATTACTTACCATTATATAGAAGAAGATATAGACCACGTAGGCCATTAATTAACTCCCATTTCTGACCTTCGTGCCGCGTTGTGGGAATTGAATAAGATTTTAGGCCTATGCTGACCTGTTTAACCACTGTAACTTTAGTTCTAATTGACCAGTCGTAGCGAGGGCGTACACAAATTAAAAAGAACGAAGAGTTTTGTAATTCAATTTGATTAGTTGAAAGTTGAAACCATTTTTGTAAGAATTGTGTGGAGTGAAAAAGGACGATTTGACGAAGATTTCACCAGGAAGTCACAATATTACACTAAACTCCAAATGCGTCGTAAAAAATTGAGCAGGCCAAAAGAACAGTTCAAGACGTGCCAAGAAGTCTAAACTTTGACAAATGCGAAAAGATCTAGAGTTTACCGAAGAAGAGGATGACTGAGAAAGCGCGCGTTCAAATTATTCACCAACCAAACCTTAAAAAGCAATAAAGACTTGTACATACCGGATTTATTTTCAGACAATTTTTGTATCGCCACACATAAAAAATAACGTATGTAAAATGCTCCATTAAAATTTTTACATATAATTTTAGAATTATACAAACATTCTCAACCCGTGGTGTTATAGAGTATTATCTCCAAGCATTTAAAAAGAGATGGTTTTCACTAATTTAATTCAAAATTTCTACCGATTTGCTTGTTTTATTTTTTGTGTATTTCATTGATAGAAAAACAAGCGTAATAAAA
The DNA here is from genome assembly GCA_963932185.1 of Troglohyphantes excavatus. NCBI lineage: Eukaryota > Metazoa > Arthropoda > Arachnida > Araneae > Linyphiidae > Troglohyphantes > Troglohyphantes excavatus. Next base: position 61,713,511 of record OZ010667.1, read on the forward strand.
ATGAATGCATTTCTGTTTGTTTACCAAGTTTTTATTGCAAGGAATCGAAATTACTTAAAAATATAAAATTTTCAAAATTGACATCGCTCACTTATTAGATAAAAAAGTTTATTTAAAAGTAAATAAAATGTAATATTTTTTTTATTCAGATTTGCACTGTTTAGTTTTTGATATTAAACGTTCTTAAATACGAAAGTAAATAAAATGTCCTAAAATTAAAATTTTAAAATTTGCTCTACCCATTTTTTTTTTAATATTAATCTTTCTTTCACAAACTAAACACGTGGCTTGATATAAACATTACACAATTTTATTTTAATGAATATCATATGGCATGGATATTTTTATTGTAAAAACATACGAAGACGCTTATTAGTAAAATAATGTAAGTATCCACTAAAAAACTGCATGCTCTTCAAAATAAAATATTAACAGGCAACAGTCCAACTCACCTATAATCCAACTACCAACACCGAAGTCCGAAGACACCTTCAGTCACAATAGTAACTCTCACTTCTACGTGACAAGCGCGCTGTTTCCGCGGCAAGTAGGTCGCGTATCGATCAAACTCTGCCAACCGGGCTTCCCCACTAACCCCCTACTTATTATTATTTTTTGCGAACGTGATTCATCAGACCCTATTAAGGGGGCTAGGGGGTGGGACATTGCTCCTCCTTTCATAGGACCCCTACTACTGTTACCCCCTCTTTCTTTGTTGCAGTGATTTGGACGGCAAAGTCGTACGCCGAATGCGAGCTTTGGTTGCCTATTTTTTTCATTGATACTCTCGTATTTCTTTTTAGGTCGATATTGTTAATGTTAATTTATTCCCATTATTCTGAACGATTATTTTTATTTGAAAAAACATTTATTATTGTTTAGAAATGAGTGTTGTAAGAATTGTATCAAAATTATTTTTGTAATTATATGAATATTTATGTAGTTTTTATATACATATTTTTATTGTACTGTAACTTGGAATTACTTGGGCTCGGGGGGAGGTTTACTTGAACCCTACACAAAAATATGATCCTTCTTGTGTCTGTCGTCGTGAAAATAAAGACGTGATTCACCATATCTCCAAAAATCACGTCTATTTCTTCATTATTCTCGTGACAGCAGACCCAGGAGTGATTCAAAATGTTAGGATGCAGTGTCTATTTTTTAATTTGTATATTTACTTGTCTTAATTTTAATGCCTTAATCATTTTAATAGAATAACCCTTCTGCCATATATAGAAAAGTAATTATATTTATCTGCTTTTAATTTCTTCATTTCATGTTTTGATGTATGCAGTAAATGGTGAAAATATTATGACGACCTGACGCTTTTAAGTAAATGAGCTATGACGTCACATTGTTTCCGCCAGAGGGCGAGAAGTTGTAAAAAAGGAAAGGTCCTTGCCTCGTCACAACGTTAATAAAAGTGTTTTGTTCAAACAGGTATGGAGATTGGTAGTCTTTGAACGTGGGTTAGTTATGGGTGGTCGGAGTCGTGGATTGAGCATCAGCACAATTGCTGCAATTGCGAAATATGGATATGGCCCTTATATTTTGACCACTTGAGATATAAGTGAAAAACAACTTTAGTTATCTGTCAAGTAAAATGTGTGACATTTGGTTCTTGTGAGATAAATAATAATATACTGAATTGAATCTTTAATATGGTGAATATCTTCAATATCGTTGGACATTAGTGGATTAAGGGTTCAATTAAACCTAAATGAAGTAACCAATTAAAAAAATATATATAGTTTTAAATATATGCCTGTTAAATTACTACGATCAAAACTCAATTTATTTAATAGGTTTTATTTGCATATTTTTAATATCATTACAAAATGTTGCATTATGCTTAATTATTATACCATCTCATATAACAAATAAACATGAGCACTCTAACTATATATTTTATAATAAGCATGGTAATACTATCTCATGTAATTAAAAATAAAATGGAGTATTACTTAAATAAATTAGAAATATTCTATTTTATTCTAGATGCAAAATGGAAAATGCTCTTATCCCTGAGTAGGTCACTGGACAATAGGGAGTACTTGAATTTAAAGCTTGTTATGTATTCCAGTTGCATAGTCCACGTTTTACTTGAGAATATAAAGTAGATATGATTGGGGAGTAATGCCCCCGTTTTGCGGGGCTTTCGTGACGGTTTTCGACGTGTGTTTGAATGGTATGAGGAAGTGGAAGTAATTTGTTGATTTATGTGGGTGGAGCACGTTGCGTGTGAGGACATAGTGGGATGCAGAATTGTTTCTTATTGAAATATTATTGATTTGGAATTATGTATTTATTGTTATAATACGAACTGTGTCCTCAATTCAAATGATATAGTAAGGCATATCATCTCGAAATTATTGGTGGGGGGATGTTTTTTTTAAGTAAAAGACCGTAAAAATACAATCCTTTCTCAAAAAATATCGTCGCTGGTGAAAATAACACAGTACACTGTTAATAATAAGTAATTGAAAATAAGTAAAATGTACTATTTTTGATTACATTCCATGCTTATCATAACATAATGCTTATCTATACATGTGTTTCAATTAAAAAAAATACATGTGTTTCAATTAAAAAAAAATACATGTACTGAAAAATGAGTACAATGAGTAAAAATGAGTGCAATGAGTAAAAATGAGTACAATGAGTAAAAATGAGTACAAAGAGTAAAAATGAATAGATGATAACCTACAGAGGCTTCCTTCATAAATCTCTTTAAATATATATCGATAATTACAACCAAGACTTACCGGGATCAAACCCAGGTCCTCAGCACTACAGTGCAATATTAATAATCTTAAAAAAGGTGTGCCAACAGAACGGGAAATAAAATAATTGAGTTGTAATAACACAGTTTCAATTTCAGCAATCGACATCAAATAATGTGGAAACCATCTTCCAAACTATTATTTTAAATTTATCAGGTTTCATTAAGATCGCTTGAACAGAAGTTGAGATTAGCAATATTAAATCACATGGCTACTTTTTGAAAAAATACGGTTACTTCAATTTGAGTACGTCATCTCTCATTTATTTTGCAATTATACTTCAAGAAAAACGAGCAGATATCCTCTAATTGAACCTCTCAATATAATAAATATTTCTTTTAACTTTTTTTTTATTTGTTACTTCTTCCATGTAGTTCATTGATAACTGTACAATTAAAAAAATTCTTTTCTGAAATTCATACATCAAATGAAGCCACGACTTAATAAATAAAAACAAGGATATTTTAGTTCCAACTCAGTAAAAAAAAAAGTCATCATAAAATTTTCATCAATATTTTGAGATTGAAGGGTTTCTGCAAGAAAATTACAGGTTTTTCTTTAATGTCCATTAAATTAAAGGTTTTTGTTTAAATATCCTTCATAAAACCTGTAAAAAAACAGCAAAAATCCTTAAACTTTAAAGCATAGAAATTATCAAAAAGAAAAATGCAGATTTGTTAATGGTTTTATGCGGGAAATTTAAAGACTTTTTTTAAATACAGTTTTTTGTTTCAAATTTCTTTGTAAAAACCTTCCATTTCACAATTATGAAGATGGTTTAATGCTGACTTTTTTGCTGGGAGTGCATGGCATTCTGCAGAACGATTAACATCTTTTAAACAACCATTTCTCGTTAGAGATTATTCTGATTACTAAATATCTTATTCTGAATACTTTATCTAAATATAAAATTCTGGCTAAATACATACGTTTTCAAAAACAACCAAACACATTGAAGAATAAGTGACATTTTCGAAATCTGTAAAACAGTTTTTCTAACAAGTATTCTCTAAATACGCAAAAGCCAACCACACAAAACATGGAGGGGAAGCCGTACTCTACGATTTTACGATGTGATTCGATTTACTTCTACCGCATTTAACTTAAATTATATTACTTATATAAGCAGGTTGCATTTCAAATAAGTTAAAATAGTAGTCTATGTCTTATTTAACAAAAAATAATAGTGGTATTTGGGAATGTTTTACAATATTTTTCGGTACAACAGATAATTTAAAACTAGAGTAAAATAAGTAATATCTCAATTTGAATATTTGTATTTACATAGCTGTAATCTAAAACATAGTTTTACATAAAATATATTAGGTAGCCGGGACAGTAACAATTTATTTAACAAAATAAAGATAACTTACTTACTCTGCACCATGGCATTGCAATACTTAATATTTTATAGCAAATAATAATGTTTTTGGTTTAGATTTTTTATTTTGTATAAAATAAATACCTCATAAAAAACGATTGAATTTGTTTTAAACCAAAGTAAAACATCTTGTTCATTGAACATTGCTTTACGGAACACTTTAGGACATCTCACAGACCTCAGATTAGGAAGCACTAATATAAATGTTATTTACTCAAATTTCGTTTTGATATATATATACGTTACCGATACATTGATATAAATATACAGTTTTAAGGGTTTTTCAATTTGTTTGTAACTTACCCAACAAACAGTTTTTGGTATAGTTATCGTAAACTTTTAGTTTACACATCCACCCTGTAGTTAGTCTACCCTCCAATAGACTTATAACTTTGAAAACAAAGATCCAGATCAAAATGTACTTTTTAAAAATATTTTTGCAGTTTTCAACACTTTGACCAATGAGATAGAAGTGACGTCAATTTTCACTTTATCGTCAGCTCAAACCGTCTGACTATATTGATCGAAACCAATGCTGTGCGCGGTTTTAGCTTGATACAAAAATGCAGCTAATTTAGTTATTTCCTTTATTTATTGTTAGCAACCCAACAAAACATTTCACAAGAAAATCATGCGATTACACTTTCGTGCGTGCAGATTTCTGTGTTATTAGACTGTACAAAAAGGTTTAGTTTAGTAAAGTGCATGTTTTTGACATTAGTACCTATCGTTTCTTAGAAAAAGTAAATGACACATTAATGCATTTTTTAGATTCAACGTTTCTGATAAGCGCAAGTATGACGCATAAAACTGATTATGAAAACTTATACATTATAAAAAATATGTGCTCATAAGTTAGTTAAACATAATTCTTTCTGCATAGGGGAGACCAATGCCGATTGTCACAATTTTTGCTTTTTATTTTTTGAAGCGGTTTTGGTATACAGTTTACTTTTTTATCGTTAGCCCTATCATTCCCCCCCCCCACCCCTTTAGTGTGTATTCTTGACTATAGTTTCCTGCAATTTTGATACCATAGCAATAAGTGGCTATTCAGAAAAAGAAGTATTTGTCTAATAAAATTTTTGTGACAACTTTGTGCCGCAGACTTTCGCGCTACTTGTCACGGTTTAATTAGATGGGGAAATAAAGTTTTTAGTCTTTCAAAAAATCTATAAGGATTTGAAAAAAATCCAAAAGGTGAGAGAACATTTAAGGAGTTAAAAACATAAGTCACTTTCGAGAGCACTCTCATACTTTTGACATGTGTAAAACTTATTCACACAGATACCAGATGCACATAATTCATGAGCCATTCATTCATAAAAACTGCCGGGATTGATTGCCACACGGGATTTTTTTTGACGTACGGACATTTCAGACAAATGACGGTTTAGCAGAAACACCATAGAACGCAACCTCGAAGTCAATGCAAAATAACAGCATTAAACTTTAGAGAATAATATAGCTGAAATATTGATTATATTAGAGATGATAATATTATAGAAATATTATTACATTATATATTATTATATATATTAATATATATATTATTATATTATATTAAATATTATTATAATATAATAGAAAGTTGGTGCCAATTTACTAAAAACATACCGAAGTTTTGGCGCCGATTTCAAGAAAGTTGTAATAAATAGTATAAAATTGATATTAAAAAAATTAATTTTTTCAACTCGTTTGTAAAATTAAAAATTATTTTTTTACTTTTTAGCGCATTTTTCTTAAATTCAGTTTTCCTTTATTTTAAGGATTTTTTTTTAATGTATATGCGTTAACGGATTCCTCAGAAATGCAGGGCCAAACAGATAGTTTTACAATAATAAGCTCCCGTATAATAGCAGTTTATATTAATAATTGTTTTACAATGAGTTTAATTATTAATTTTAAATTATGCATTGCTATTTCTGGATTTCATTTTGATTTACATCATTGTTTAAAAACTGTAGAATTATAGTCATGACGATTGTTTAAAAAATACTTTCGAAGAAAACATATTCAACAATAGCCAGTTGTCATAAGAAATATCTTTAATCTTTGCAACTTGGTTTACTACTAAAGATTTAAAATGAATCAAAGAACCATTATTACTATAACTACTATACTTATTTCCATATATTTAATGCAAGTTTTTGGTAAGTAATTTATTTGTGCTATAGTTAAATTTCAAAGTAAAAAACAAAATGTTTTTGTGTATTTTTATGTTTTATAAGGGGGAAATGGGTTTTAAAACTCGATTTTTGACTTTCAAACCCTTTGGCGTTCATCCCTTTTTGGCGCTTCTAATATACATCAGTAATTTATAACCCTAAATATGACAACTGTAGCATTATTCTTCCTAGTTATATTATGTTCGCAAGCGCACACACAGACCTGTACGAACTTGTTTTATTTGCCTCGTCATTGGCTTTATTAAAATAGCAATTTTGATTTAAGGAGGCATCTTTTATAAGTAAAGCTTAATTACTTACAGAACTAAACTGTACTACAAGATTAAAAACGAGAAATGTATGTATCAAAAACAGAAAATATAATGAAAGAACTGCCATTAAAAGTATTCATTTGTAGTGCAATTGCACGGGCATCTGCGTTAACTTTTTACAATTATAATTTCAAATATTTCACCTGCAGAAATCCATTCAATAATCATTATAAACTAAATTAATTTTTTTTACAGGTAATCCTATTCATTTTGAATTCAAGCATCAGGAGACCTTTGCCCTGTCAAACGCAGACAACGAAGGTCAAGACTACGATTACGGTAAAACTCCTTTTGACAGATAAGCATTTCACTAATAAATGTACATTATACCGATTTACTTGAATATTTTCCCTCGTGTGTACATTTTTAAAAAGTTAATTACGAAATGGGAAAATTTATTTACGTATATTGTGAGTTGCAAGAAATTACTTGATATTTTTTTAGGTCAAAAATATTAATCTAAATTCATTAGAATGTATCGCCTTTTTTTAAGTTATTTATATTTTGTTCAATGCAGTCTGTGACTTTCTTAACTTGGTATTTCCAGATGATCCAGCTTCGTCAGACAATGATGAGACGGGCGACAGCCCTCATGTCCGCAAGCGTAGATCGGCAAAATGGGCCCCGGACTACGATCTGTACAGTCGGTGGGCTGAAGAATACTACGAGGAATACAAATCGGCCGATTTGACCTTGGGGGCTCTTGAGAAACCCAAAGGGGATCTCCTGGATCAGGTAAAGAATAGAATAAACTCATTGGGACCATTGTCTCTGACATGGATTTTTTGGTTAACTCCACTGCCATCCCATCAAAAAAAGTCAGCATAAAACCTTCATAAAATTTTTGAAATTGAAGGTTTTATGCAGGAAAACTGTAGTTTTTTTTTTGAAGATCTATAAAATTAAAGGTTTTTGTTTCAATATGCTTTATAAAAACTGTAAAAAAAAACTTCATAAAAACCTGCAAAAAAACCTTTAGTTGTTAATCATAAAGGGAAATTGCAGATATTTTAAAGGTTTTATGCAGGAAAATTAAAAACTTCAAAAAAACTGCAGTTTTTTGTTTCAATATCCTTTATAAAACCTTCAAAAAACTTTCAATTTGAAAATTTTGATGAAGGCTTCGTGCTGACTTTTTTTGCTTGGATCTAATAGGCTGTCGGTAAATGATGTCACATCTTTTCTACATATTTTTGACCCTCTCAATCCCCTATGCCACAAAGTGTCACGCTTCACCATACCTCCTACTGTCTGTCACGTGTCATGATTCATTAGAATGTATCGTCTTTTTTTTTAAAGTTATTTATATTCTGTTCAATGCAGTCTTACGAAGGATCTCCTAAGTAAGACTGAAATGAAATTTGAAAAATCTTACCTAAAACAGAAAATGTTGGAATCGAAAGATGGTGCTTGGGGCCCTCTGATGTGATATTTTTTACAGCGTTCAACAGTTACATTAGATTTAATAAAATTTTCTTTGGTATCGCTGTAAGATAGTAGGACTCGAGAAATGGTCGCGCTTGATTGTGAGCGGGCGGGTGTTTAACACGAGTAATATTTAATATAATTTTCTTTTTGTATATACTGCAATTAAGTTTAATAAGAGTAATAATTTATCAACAACCCTGTCCTCGTCAAAAGGATTGATTAAACTAGAATAGTAACTTCTGCTGACGCATATGTCCCTTGTCTTTGAAATATTAAAACATGAACTAAACTTTCGCCATTTTGTTCGGATTCATTCGCCCTCGAAATTCAAAACACCATTCGAGACAACAAAATGTCTTACCACGGCAAAATTGTTTTCATTGAATAGTAGTTTAAATTGCTTTTTCTATTTATCATTGTTTGAAAATTCTTAACTATCTTACATATTTTTACACAGCTGGCTTTTAAATTATACCTCAAATCAAAGCAAAAAAAATTAAGAAGTCAAATTCCCTACTCTACCACATTTGAAACGTACCGAAAAGGAAGACATATATTCAAGAAAATATTGAAATTATAAAACTGATTTTTACTGCAAGCACAATTTCAAATTGTGTCGATGTGCTCTTTTTTGCAGATAATGAAACGAAACCAGACCCACGAGGAACTGCAGAGCGAGCGGGAGTGGCAAATGAAGAAGAAGGAGAACATCCAAAAGGCTGCTCTTTATGGAAGCTGGGCTCTTGGTGTCCTCATCTTGCTGTGTGTCCTCAGAGTTTATTGTAAGCGACAACCGATCATTGCATCTCGAATTTAATATTTATATTTCTTTGTTCAATAGATCTCAATTAATGTAACAAATAATTATGCAAAGCTTTAATAGCAGGTTCATAGATACTGAATAGAAGGTATATAATGTATATGACGTACTTTTTTAAATTTCCATTATCTTGACTATTCATAAAGAGCTTAGTGCAGATTTCATTTCAGTAGAATACAAATATGTATAGACAATTGCATATTATTCAAATGATATGGACAACTCAAAAATGTAGTCTTAATCTTGAAATATTTTTTACAATTGTAGTTCTTCATTTAAAGATTTCTAAAAAAAATTAAATTCAGTTAAAATTTACCTTTGAAGTTCTGTGGCACTAACTAAGCTCTTCGCATACTAAAAGACACTTGTTTCTAACTGTAACTTCTGAATTGGGCAAGACATTTTGTTGACTTGAAGCCAATGTGGAAGCAACCATTCTGTACCCCACTTTCATAGCTACAACAATATTTCGTATATTGTTCATGTTAAAATAGGCCGACATGTATTGCTTTTGGCTCAGTTTTTTACTATTTTCTTTTGAAACCCATTTAAATGCAATCTGCTATCAAAATAGAAAGCCCATTAAACGCAAGTCTTCGAAGTAGTTTAAAAGCAAGAGCAAAAACTATTTGCTTGGCTGTATAAAAATGGATTTTATAAAAAGAAATATAATATTTATATAAATTTAATATTTTTACAATTCTATGGTATTAAAAAAACACCACTAAATTACTTTAAAAAAAATTTGGGAGTACTGGCTGCTTCCACATTGGCTTCACCGCGCCCATAGAGGAAACAAGTTTTGAGCCTCCAGAAGTTATAGTTAGAGTTCAGTGACTAAAAGACTGTACAAAAGATACCATTTCCATGAACAGATAGTAATCTGAAAAATTATTGTAGAAAATCCACATCAGGAATTTGTTGGGGCGGTATTGACCGAATTACATTGTTTTGAAAACTTGTGTTTCCGTTTATCTGTTGATGTTTGATAATCAAATTCCTATGCAAGATATTATTAAGATCTCAAAGCTCTCATCCTTCAAAGTGTGATCCCGCTGCTATCAAATATACCAAGAAAGATCAAACCCTTATATGACTTTATATAACCTGAAATATCGTCGGCTTAGAAGTAAAACCATGTATATTTAAACCAAAGATTTACCATCCGTAGTTGGCGACGAAATTTAATGTCAGTGTTTTTTCATCTCTAGAATCCAGCACCAAGATCATTCACATTTCGAAGTTTATCGTTTTTACTTCGTCGCCAACTACAGCTGGTACATCTGAGATTCAAACATACGTGATTTTACATCTATGCCGACGATACACTAAAATATGAAGAGTAAAGGTTAAAAACGGTAAGGGTAAACCGTTTTTTAATAATCGAGATCATATATAATGCCTTATATTAAATCTACTTTCTTTGCAGTAAGTTGAGAAACAGGCGAAATGGTGATATTAGGTCAGAAATCGTTTTAAAAAAATTTACAATGTTGGGTAATAACAATGTTACATAAAACTTTGTTTATCATTGTCTGCATAACCCCTACAGATGGACCCTTATCGATTGATCTTGGTACACTCCATAAAACCCTTTTACAAATGTTAGAAATATTTCAAATTTTCTGTATTTCTTTCCAGCAAAGAGGTTGTTCTTCAGGTGTGGATGTGACTTTTGCGACGTGTTTCGGTACAAAAAGAAGATGCAGCGCATTGTCGGGAATTTTGAACCGGGCGTCTACATACACAAAAACGGAGAAAAAGAATATTATCCACCTACAGAAGAAGAAATACAAGCTTTAAGAGAAATCCAAAAGTTATTGTATAGTTTACATCGAAAGTAGTAGGCCTGGAGTCTCGTTGTTTGTTGCATTAAAATTTGTATCGCCTTGCTATTTTAAGTTTTGATGCTCAATTAAATATATCTTGAATTTTGTGGACTGAAATGGTTTTTATTTCCCTTGTTTACATATATTTATTTGCAATTATAAATACGTGTTTAATGTTTTCCAGCATTGTTAAATAACACTTTATAATATAACTAGCTGTTACCCGCGGTTTCACACGCGTTGACAAAATTTTACACCATTAGTTTGTTCTCCCCGTTTATTCCTTTTTTTTCATTTTCTCGAAGACATTAATTATATGAATTTATTTTACATTATTTCATTGTATCCAAGATCTTACGGTTTTATAATAATGTAGATATGCTATTTTTTTTTAAATTGGCGATTAAAAAAATTAGTTTTTAAAACCATCATAAAATATTATAAACTGGAAACTAAACGGTTGTTTTAAAATTCCAAGCCTCAGGTACTTAATTAGAGTTTAAATAGAACCTATACATAATTTTTTCCAGGCATGTCGGAGCAGTGAAAGATAGGATTTTGCACGCCACAGACACATACACATACATACTTTATTTTATTTGTATAGATACATTTAAAAAATATCAATATTTATAGATGGACCTTCGTATATTATGCATCCATGACTATATGGTTGTTTAGCTTGAATTACACCAAATCTCAAACGAATTAAAGAAATAATGCGCATTTATTCATAACATTGAATGAGTTTTGAAATTCAGAATTTAAGTTAACAAATAATTCAGAATCTAAAGTACAAAACCAAAGTTTTAATAATATTTTAAAATAGCATGCTGGTGCGATAACATGAACAACCCCCCATCCCACACACACCCGTTGGGGTGAAAGGTATTGGAGAATCTTTTGTGGCCAAAAAAAATCAAAAAAGTTTAACGGTTTGTTCATAGAGGGCAGCATTACCAACTGCTTGTTTAAAAAACACGTTAAAATGAATAATTTTAAACGAATTTTAAAAAAAAACGTCGATATTTATGAGATGAAAGTACGTTTCGTCGCTGGTCCATGAAATTATCTTTCTTTTGAGACCTCATGTGCTAAGATTCGTTGCGTCTAAGGGGCGAAAAAGGTATATTTACTACATACATAACATACATGATATTCGTGGAATTTTCACTCACGTCAAATCAAGGGGCAACATTCAAAATACTTTTTAATAATCCATTGGAACATCAAACGGAGCTGAAAAATTGCTGCGTCAAACTTCTCTAAGTTTTGAAATAAATTACTGTACAAGTATTTGCGGAACTGTTCTTATGCGGATATATATAATAAATACTTAGTTGCATTCAGCTCTCAAATAAGTTACATTTCTAGCATTGGTACAGCTTGTTGACACGCAGAATGTCACTTGCACTCATGTATCTCTTCTGAACGACGCTTTTGATGATTTTGCCGTCCTTCCGCATGATAGTTCTCAGCTTCGCCTTGTCTTTGGAGAAGGTGTAGGATCCGTAGAGCATGATGGAATCGTAATCGAAAGGCGTGATCAGAAGATTTTGGTTTGGTTTCCTCATGGCGAATTGGGATTCTTGCCCTGAAGCGGATTTGAGAAAAAGAAAAAAGCCTGTAAAGTAGCCTACTTAAAATAAGATATACCTTTTTTGTCATTTTAAACCTGTAAATTAATTGTCGAAATGAATGACAACCTTTAATTAATACTAATATATATATTTACACAAGGAATTGTTTAAAATTTTGGAAAAATTGTAAAATTTAAAATGCTTTTCTTAAAAAATCCTTAAAATTTAAGACTCATCGCAAAGTAGTAAGACAGTAACATAACAACTCGTCTTATATAACATTGCGTTAAGAATATTAAAATGCAAACACAACGTTAAAATATGCAATAAAAATCCATGAGATCTGGACATATTTCAGGAGATACATCTCCCTTCCAGAGAGTAGTAATATTAATTATTTGTATTATTACTCTATGGTTATTTTCAGTCCCCAAAATTCCTTTTCCTAACCTGGTCTTTGATACTCTGATTGTTTGGCAGTTCGTTAACGCCCACTCAAAGCTACTTTCAGCCAATCAACAAACGACTTTGTTCGAGTTAACCAATCAGCTTATCTGAACCCTATGAACAATGTGACGTGACAATAGCCAATTAGTCAGAGCCATACAAATCGGGCCTCGCTTACCTGCCTTGATGTTTTCCCAGTGAATGGTGACGTATCCGTCGCGATCCGATCTGTTGTGTTCGTGGTGGAATCCGATCGCGTGTCCGAGTTCGTGAAGGATCGTGCCACGATAGCCGCACCCCTTGCCCAAAGACAGTGGCTGCATTCCACTAGACATTCCGATGCGAGAATAACAACTGAAACATACCATACATTGAGATTTGGACAAGTTTTGAAATAATACTTTTATTTTTATCTACTACACTGAAAATAAGATTTTGGTTTGGTTTGGTTACGTAACGTCGCACTGCACATTGGGCTATTGGCGACGGTTCGGGGCCTATCTCGAGCGAAAGACCCGGGAACAATGCCTCGTATTTTTGAACAATGCAATGGTAAGATGATGAGGACCACACATGAACAGGCACCCGACGCAATCTGAAAAGGTTCCAGGACATTGGTCACGATCAGATTTAACGTGCACCAGTCCCGCATACACGCCGGCGGAAATTTAGAATAATTTAAGACGACTTTTATAATTTAGTAGCGAATCTGGCAATTCTTCGATCACGAGATCGCTACATCTTAACTTTTATCAAGTTCTCATGCCGACTCAAACTCACAATCCTCTGATTGCCAGCTGGATGCTGTACCTTGAGGCCACTGGGTCTCCTAATTATTTGAAATGTGCTACCGTGTTGAGAGCCCTTTAGTCACGGTTGAAATGTCCTCACGTTGGTCGCGTTATAGAAATTTGGAAAGTGCCATCCCATATTTTGTCCCCGTCATCACAAACCGTGGTTAAAATTACGTCTTTAAAATCAGCTGCAACAAGGATATAAATACCACGTTTCGCTTTTAGGATAATCCATTCGTTTGTATGTATGAAGGTTATTGACGCAAATACATTAAGCTACCCCAAGTATAAGCTATTCCTACTCTATAACTACGTGACAGCTTGATTCGCATGAATTTTATCTGTCGGTGGGAAATTAGGCACCGATGTGCGTAAAGCAATGCACCTACGGAACGTGGGTGGAGGACTGCGTCGTTTTACGAAAGAACTTGTTTATCTTCCTTCTATTAGTAAAGTTTTTGTTAACGATCGATACTTATTTCTATAAACTGCAGAAATTACGTTTCTCGATACATGCTCCAATACATTCACACACGATCTGGGATATTTCTGGATGTATCCTGAACTGTCACCAAAGCCATTTTATTGCTCTAGTGCGCCGTTAGTTCAACAAATAAGAATAGTAGAAGTATTATTGTGTTTGTTTGAATAACATTTCATTGATAAATTTAACCTGTTAACCAAAACGTAATTTTCTTCTTTTTGAGGTAAGGTAAAAGAACAATTGACACCCTTATAACTAAAATTCTCACCCTTGTCCAGGAAATATATTGACGTAATTCTTCTGATTGGTTCTTTGTACAAATCGAATGCAAGTCTTATTCTCGTAATCCTGCATTGCTAATTTCACAAGAGCGATAGCTATAAAAAAAAGGAATGTTTTATAATATGGATATTTGGTTATATACTACACTTCATTTTGAAATGATAGTATGAATTATTAAAATATATTTTTCTATTTTAGCAAATTATACAGTTTTCTACTTTTTAGTAAAGAATATTACTGCTAAAACTAAACTTATTTAAATTTTAAAACTTAAATTGAAATACAGTGCAAATAAGTAATTTTAGTGTGAGAATATGTAAATAGGGTCAGAATACTATTGTGTACCTGCAGATTGCGTATCTTCAATAGAGCATGTTGCTGACGAATCACGTTAATGGAGTTTAATAATCTGTTTAATAATTTAGACCTGCAGAAAGCCGGTCCAAATTTCATTACAACACGACATAGCTATTACAAAAAATTCTGTCATGCCATCTGTGAGTACAAAAATGAAATGTATTCACTGATCTTAATTTGAAGAAATAAAGTATGTATCAATGTTCCAAGTGTATCGTGTTGATAAATTTAGTGATAAATTTAGTTTTGTTAGTTTTAACAACTAACGCTGTATAAAAAAATAATATATTACATTCCTGTAACTGCAACGAAATTTTACGTAAAAAAAAATTAAAAAAAGAATCCTACCTTAATGATACATGCATATTTTATTTACCACTAACAAACTTCTGGTCTTCTGGTAACGTAAATACAACATTTTTTATATAATTTATTACATATATTGTGTAATATATTATATTGTAGCATTCTACTTATTTCACTTCACTTCAATAACCTTTTCATGTTCGATTTTATTTTTCCGAATTTCAGTTACATTCATTTTCAAGAATTAAAAAAAAAATTATTTTTTGTATGCTCTATCCTGAATTATAATTGTCTGAACAGTATGTCTCTTTCGGTTTTATCCAGCTAATTCTCCATATGTTCTATCCTGTCCATTGCCTAACCCGTACGGTATCATGCAGAATATACGGGCCAGACAGTGATGGATAAATCGACCAAGAAGGAGTTGAGGTTGTCAACCTTATTATTTTCCATATACATGAATTGTAAGCATTTAAATATGCAATTTACTGGTAATATTTATTTTCTCTTCATATAAAAAAAATATATATGCAGTGCTGATGACGTCGCTAATACTTACAGACTGTTGAGGACAACCCTTGGTCTAAAACGTAAGGCACAATGCCTCCTGGCCAGAGATTTTTCTTGTTCACAATTGCATTGCGATCCTAAAATAAGCGAAGTTAGATTTATTTTTCATAATTTTTTCAATTAATAAAAATAATGAAGAGCTATTATTTCATAACCCAGATGCAAAAATAGATATATCCAAAATTTCCAAAGTTTTAACCATGTATTGAAACCAGTTAAATCGTCTAAAAAAATTCATGATTTTCTTAGCATAGCTATAGCTGCTTTTGCTTCTAGGATACTATTGATGTTATTACGTGTCGATTGCGATTTTCTCAAAAGTGTATTTTCGTAATTATTATTTTAATAATATAATTCTATAATGCTTGTCAAAAACTGGTTATACGACTACGCGATAATTTTAGGTAATAGGTTTTTCATCAGAAATACATCTGCATTGCGTTCCTAAAAATAAACCAAATTAATTTTAGTTTAATAAAATTCTTTAAAATAGTGAAAGGCTATTTAATATTTTGTCAGTCGTAAAACTGGTTATATGAGATAATTTTAGAGTATAGATTGTTAAGGAGTAAATGTTATTTACTTTCTGATAAGACATGATAAAATATCTAACGAAACTCGCCAAGTTTTTATACATCAGAGAGATAAGTGCACAAACATGAAATGATTTTACACTATCAGAATCGCTAAAACAATCTCGAAATTTTTTATTGTCTTAATATAAAAAAAGTTTTCATAGGCGTTCGAAATACAAACATAGTTACATAAATTTAAAAAAAAATGAAAACGTGATATCTTACAGATGCGTCTTCTAAAATGTCGCCTTCTAATAGGTTTGGATTTTCCAATGGATACAGGTCCGATAATTCTAAGGAAAAATATAAATCATAAGGTTTTGAAACAAATCCATGCACTAAAAACACTTCTACTGCTCTTTAATTGAAGACATAAGCGAGTAGAGTCTGAGTTTATACATTTCGACAGTTTTTCAATATCAATCAGACGAGTTCGTAATTTAATTTAAATAACATTATTGAAAGAATTAGTGTAGTATATTTTTTTCGTTACCATTGAAGACAAAATTAAATACATATTTTCACATTGTCAATTTGTATGCTTGAACAATGTAGAAGAGTAGACTATAATACTGGTTAGACACTCATAATAAGTCAATCTAACATTTGAGTGAATTTTTTTCTTTATGAAATCCAAGAACAAATTTTATTTACTATGTATTTTCTCTAAATAAAGTATAAAGTATTTTCACATCCCCATTCCATAATGAATTTTTTCCCCCGTTAAACTGATTTTAAAGGCTCTATTCATATATCTGATGCTTGTCAGTTGTCACTAGAAAATAATAAACTGTAATAACGCTTTTGTTTTATGATTTTCATGTAAATGTGCAAATGCTTTATTTTAACACTAAAAAAGCATACTTAATAACAATAATTTTAAATGAACCGTATCGAACTGTAAACACTGGGATTGGTTGATTGAATTAACGTCATCTCTAGTGCACAATAGGATATTGGCGACGACTCGGGAATCTATCCCGAACGCATTCACGGGAAGGATCACCGGGATCAAGCTCCTTCAAAAAAAATTACTTAATACTAATATGTACAATATACATTGCTTTTTATTTTATGCGTTTTAAAGCCCTGATACAACTAATAATTTTTTAAACAGTAGACCTCGCGTCCAAAATAATATTAAAAAAAAAACAACATATATCTTGATTTTAATGACTTCAAAGAACATTCGTGCCACATTTGAAGAAAATCGAACACCGCGTGTGGTCGTAACTGTGTAACTAACATATGTCGAAAGGTCGAGTTAAAACAAAGACCTCGCTGAAGCTCTCTCAAAAAACAGACAATGCTTTTTTTTTCACATAAGATTATTTAAGAATTTCCTTTTTTTTTTCATTGCATTTTTGTGAGAATATTTAGTACATTTTATTTTGAGTTTTTTAATAACTTTTAATTTTAAATTAATTGCAGTGTCATATTCTTTTGCGTTCCTGAACCGATTATTTTTCTCCTAAAGCAGATATATACACAAAATAATTTATATGTTATAGTACAAAACTCTCAGATTACATGGAATTGTGTTTGGTACGCACGTTACTTTTTTATTATCGAGCACTTCTTATCCGAGACAAAAAAATTTTTGTTAAATTAAAGCTTTTTTTTTTAACATTAAAACTGTAAACATTAAACTCAGTATTGCAACTAATTTATCAATTATTTTATTAACAAATAATATTTAGATAGCTCAGTAATTTAGTAACATTTAATGTGCAGGTTAATAATAATGATTTTGATTTTTTTTTACCTTACTAATCTACAATCATTGGTCACCTTGCTTTAGAAATCAGACTAAACTTAACTAATTAAATTTACCTTCATCCTCTGCTGAAGAAAGACATGTCACCAGCAAAAATATAAAAATTTTATAGACAGGCATTCTCTACAGATCTACAAAAAAAAATGAATGACTTTTTAATCTCACTACCTACTCCCTTCTCAACTAGCAGCAGTAGATAAGTATGATCGCCGATAGTTTTGAATGATACATAGATAAGCCTCATTTTAAAAGCAACTCTATGGAAAATAGACATGTTAATAATCAGGCTTTGCGTAAAGAAACGCTTTCTTGAAGTTTCAGTCGAAAAACTCGGGTTTTGCGAAAATGGGAATTATTCAGTTTTCCTTAAACCAGGCATTTTAGAAAACTCTAAACCCAGCATAGAAGTTTCCAGGAGGGAGGGGGGGGGGGGGGACGTATTATCTAATAAATACTGAGGAAGCCCCGCACACAACTAACACTCGTTAGGTCCTTTCATCCTCAAAAATATCTTAAGACTACAAAAAAACATTTTTTTTTTATCTACTTGTCTTTAGTAAGAAATATTCTGGCAAGTAAATATAAAGTGTGATTGCAAAATCGGGAAGTTCAAACAGCGTCCCATGGCAACTCTTTTAACTGGGCGATAAAAAACAACTGCTTTTCTTTCTCCCACGTATTGAAAACAAATTATATTCAAAGGGGAAATTAATGCAAGGTCGAAATGCGGCCATTTTTGGACACAATGAATCGATTTTTACGAAAGCAGTCACTCTTTCCTTTTACGAAGGTTCTGCAACGGGAAACTACAGAAAGCTGGGAGCAGGAAACTCATTTAACTGACTCAGATACTATTGGGTATTTTTTAAAAAACATTTTAGTAAAGCTTCTGCTTATAGACTTGTCCAAAATAGATATAAAAAACATTACGATATATCCATTTCTACCAGATAACCCTTTAAAATGGTGTGCCAAACTTCCCACCCCTCAGCAATAGCCTACCTTATTTTCAACATTGATTTTAGTACATTTCGAATTAAAGTTCTGTACTCCAATTTATACAAAAACGGTTGTCACCAATTAATTGG